>MU866384.1:0-37335 GCA_033296915.1 Triangularia setosa | reverse complement strand
AAGATTCCTCATCAAGGATCTTGAGGCCACTGAAGATTATTAAAATGAATTGAACCTATGTTGTTCCAAGCCCTGAACTCCAGCCCTTGTCACAGGAACGGTCCTCGGTCCTGCGATATATATATACGGAGGAACTGGCTGGTTGTAGACAGTTACGTAGTATGCAATTCACATCGTTAGTTCTTAGGACCAAGCACTATCGAGAGACAATTGTGATCTTGTTGTGTACCTTTTTACTACACCGAACCGTTATTCAGAAGCAGCCTTCAACCTAGTATCCCTTTCAGAGGTTCTGATCAGGGGTTCGTCACACTGATTGGTGGAAAGTTGTCACGACCCTGGCACAAGGACGAAAATAACGATTGGTCCAGGTTAGATATGGGCCCGGGAGGGGCAGGGACCAATCGGAAAGAGAACAGGAAGCAACCAATCAAATGTAAGGAGACGTGTTGAAACCAGTACTTGCAACTTGATCAGGTTATATGGTGTGTATTTCAAGCATGTATATTACTTGTCTGGAGAAGCCCAAGACCAGGGGAATTGTAACACTGGGAACTCTCAAATACCCCATCTTTGCCAAGAACTCCATGCCCTCTGGACCACCTCACGTAATCTCCTTGTCCCCCAAAGATGTGGCTGACCTAGCGCTATGCAATAATGCCTCAGGAATCAAGGCCTTGAACTCAACACGTAGACATCAGTTACTACATGCCAAGAGAGTGGCAACTGCATTTTTGCTCAAACCAAGTACAAGAAGGGCAAGAAGAAGCTGAAGGTAAGTACAGCCTGTTGTATATACATGTGATACGAGCTTCATAATCTAGGAGCATGAGCCCAAGATTTCCCGTCAATGTAGCCATCGTATCCCCCGCGCATGAGCCTCAGCCACCACCCATGGGCAGCGCCATGCTTCGACTGAGGCAGGTTTCTGACAGGAGGCCCAAGCGTTCTAACCGGTTAGCTGGTTGACTTCATCTGAGGACTGACAAGGATAACGTACTAGTGTGTCTGCACATAAATGTCGGAGTTGCCGCTGCTCTGGTAACCCTCGGTGGCAACGATCTGGTAGTAGTGCTGGCCGAGGTTCATACCATGACTAGCCCAGGCGTTGAAATGATTCTGCATGTTGACGGAGCCACCAACACGCTTGGAGGTGCGCACGCTCCAGTATTGCTGGAAGGTTTTGGTGCCATCGATGGAGGGCTGGTTGTAGCGGGTGGACACATAGACGTTGTAAGTACCGCCGTCAGTCTGGAAGCTACCCTTGTACTGAGCTCCGCTGCTGGGATTGTAGGTGCCGTAGGACTCTATCACATAGTACTCGACGAGGGGGTTGCGCGTCCAGCCATAGACAGCCAGGTATCCGTTGCCTTGAGGGTTGAAAGAGCCACCGTAGTTGATGGTGCTGCGATCTGATGTTAGACAACCAATCACGACTGGTGATGATCAATGATACAAAAACTTACCGCCCATTGCCCGGGTTCCATCCCTTGCCGCCGACAAAGTTACCAGTGTTTCTCCAGCTCACCTGGTAACGGCTACCTTCAAGCATGGAGTAGGTAGCCTGACCGCCACCATCGGACCACCAGGAGTAGAAGTAGCCATTATGATAACCCTCAGAGTTGGGGGTGATCTGGCGCTTCTCCAGGGTCTCGGTCGAGTTGCCATTGTCTTGGTCGAGGAAGTCGAAAGGACGACCAAGAACAGAAGTGACCGCCGTTGCGGCAACGAGGAGGGACTTGAAAGAAACCATGGTGACGATTGGCAACTTGTCGGAAGTTGAAGCTGGAGCTGTGAAGATTGTTCTTTCAGGAGCGAACGTATGGACCTATATATATCTGAGCATGTTGTTTTTTCTTTGATGCTTTGACGGCAGTCTCTCGCCACATTCCTATCCCGGCAGACTCCACCGAGTGAAGCTCAAAACTACTCCGTGCCATGATTCTAGATCAAGACACCGTCTAGACACCTCCCAGCCTATCAAATTTGACTCTGAATTTTGGCTAAATGAGTTTGGTGGAGAGGTCTTGCTAGCGGGGAGTCTGTTTGTCGGTATGATGCCCGATGCTCCATCTTACTTGTCACTTGTTTGACTTGGCGACAGTGAAGTTGGAAGACCTCCTGGCAAGTTCTACCCAAGTTGGAGAATCTGGACCTTGCTAGAGCGCGTTGGATCCGCCTCTTTCCGATGTCAGGCGCACTGGGTGCTGTCATTCGGCAGGTCCAACCCCTGTCACACTTCGGCACATGCGGAATGGAGGATCGTTCCCCGGATTTTCATGCATCCCTACCCAAGACCATGCCCCGGATTTTCATGCGGAGCAGGGATCATTCCCCGGATTTCGGGTCCATACGTGACGCAGATCATTCCCACATTTGGCCCATTGTAAATAGCCTATATTCGGGTTCGGGAGTTCGACGGCATTCTGAGCTTCTGGCTAAAATGTGAAGCAACAAAGCATCTTGGCTGCATAGTCGAAGCGGCTCGCGCTTATGAACAGGCGGGATGTTTATTGGGGCGCAACGAAGCCTTCGTGAAAGGGCAACAACTCCGAGACATGTTTTTGACACTAGATCCATTACATCAGCGAGACCAACCTCACCTCGGACCTCTTGACCATGCGGCCAAGCCTCCTCTTGACTTTCGCCGATATTCAGCCTTTCGGCAACCTCTCAGTCTCCATTCCACCGAATCTGTAGCACGAGAATATGGCGCCTTCCAACCACGACGAGTCAGACATCTCTGTTCTCATCTAGCACAGGATTCCAGTACGTCCTTTCATTCATTCTATCTAAGCTTCCCACCACACCGCCGTCTGGATTCTTGATTGTTGGTCTCGCTTCCATGTGAGATCCAGTCGACAATGGTTGGCGACTTTTTCTTTAATAGAGGTTCAAGTGGCACCTCCAGCTGGAATCGTGCGGATGATGCGCTGCTTGCCCAGAAGAATAGGATGTGCTCGTTGGAAATGGTGCCGAGACGGCTGTGTAATGTTGGAGAGTATTTTTGTATGTCGGACAGCGAAACATTAGTTTCCCTCATGTTAGACCCATGTCCAATGACTATGGTCTTCTTCCTGAGCGGTTCAGGGGCCTGCATATGCCCCTGACTTGGCCGGAACACAGGGACGATCACCGTCGGGTCCATCGATTTTGACTTGTGCACAAAACAGCGAATTGCTGGAGTTTCACTGGTACTCTGTTAGTCATGTAACCAAGGACACGGGACAACAAGACACATTTTTCTAGCCTCTCATCCATCACTTCAAACTCAGTCTGTCCCTTCCAACCGATTCGAGACCAGCTGGGAAAACCCACCCAAGTGTTTAGCGATGTCATCGGAAGGGTCGACAGCTTGGTCCGACAATACAGCCATATTTCGATTGCCACGAGAGAGAAGGCTCAAACCCGGAACACGGGTGCCCCCAATGGAGTTTCTCCCCCGTGATTGTCTAGAACCCGGCTAAGATATGACCTCTTGCTGCTTGAATGATAACGCCCGTGTGTCAGGAAGAAGACCAGTTAAGCCGGCGTTGCAGTCAAGACCGGATGATGCCACCAATTTCAGGGATGCTGCGCGGTAGATTGCGGCGTTGCTAATTTGAAGCTTCAGATCACTGGTGTCATCCTGTACGATGCATAGAGCATCAACCCAGAGATATTCTATGCCCAGACCCCCTGTCAAGCTCAACGCGTCTGCGATGGTCTGGGGACGTCCAGATCTTGCCCAAAGAAGCCAGCTCGCTCAAGGTCTGGCTTGCTTGCTTTTGTTAGCATGACCTTTTGAGACCTGCCACAGACATAACTGAGAGCAACGTATTTAATCTCGGCGTGATTGGTGTTTTCAAAGGTCCTGAAGCACTTTTGTCTGACATCAATCATACGGATGCGCTTGGGGGTGATATCGCCATCTTCGTCCAGGACGTAGGTGGTTTCGTGCCCTTTTAGATGCTTCGTAATGTACAGTAACTAGTGGACCCAAAACTTAAGCTGTTTGCCACCGTAGACCGGTTATAGGCCGTTCTTTTAGTCCACTTTATACCAGGTAAAGAAAGGAGTGCTACAGTGTGGCAATTTGAGGGCACTACATTCATGCCACTCAAGATGGATTACAGTACCTCTATGCAGAGTGATCCTAACAGGGGCCCTTGGCATATCCGGGAATCGCCCATCGTTTATGCACTATCCTCAACAAACTTACCTAGAGACTCTCGGTTAGTACCCTCAATCATATTTATCTGCCAGTCATATATGACGCGCTAAAGCTCGAGGAGGTAAGGAAGACCGTGCTGTTTTTCAGACCGCCGAATTCTAGGAACAGCAATCGTGTGTTCCCCTTGGTTTTGTCAGGGGTTTTAGGGATCAAGTAAAAATCCAACAGAGTGGTAGTGATAGGGTTTCACCGGTAGGTGGCTAAAAAATGGGTAAAAGTGCGATGTATTGTTAAGTGGAAGTGGCTTGCAAGCAGTTTTAATATACTGCTTGCAAGACTGACCTGTGAAAGGCTGGCACGCCAGCAAGTGGGTCCACTTGTTGAGTTCAAGGCCTTGATTCCTGAGGCATTATTGCATAGCGCTAGGTCAGCCACATCTTTGGGGGACAAGGAGATTACGTGAGGTGGTCCAGAGGGCATGGAGTTCTCGGCAAAGATGGGGTATTTGAGAGTTCCCAGTGTTACAATTCCCCTGGTCTTGGGATTCTCCATACAAGTAATATACATGCTTGAAATACAAACAATATAACCTGATCAAGTTGCAAGCACTGGTTTCAACACCACTTCCTTATCTAATCTAACTAGATACATGATATCCTGTATCAGGTAGTAATGGTGCAGGCACCCCTTTCTTGCGACAGCTAATAAGGATTGCATCGCTCGGGGGCCTCAACGCTCTCATCACTCCATGAGTTGAAAAACGAAGACGGTTTAAGATATACACTGGTGTATAACTGCCATATTGCCGGCTTGCTACAGAGCCCTGCATGCGACGTCCGGATGGGTTTTGGAGTGATGATTATATGTACCCTGGGCAAAAGTAAAAGTCCTAATTACATTTCATTCTGCAAACCCTCTCCTCCCCGTAGAACCGTTTCATCTTGGCCGCGTTATGCTATGAATCCTGCCTCCGTATCCGAGGGGTCTCGCGCTTCTGTTTTTACTTGCGCCGCACCTGGAACTTCTTAGGTATCCCTTCGGGACCAACTCCAGAATCAGTAATAATGAGCTTGTGAAAGAGAGACCAGTTAGCTCATGACCTCGAGAAACTCTCTTAATCTCAACGCGGCGGTGGCTCTGGTCGGCAAATGAGGGCCAATATAGAGGGTAGTACTCACCAGTTCCTCAACCTTGACATCGTCCAAGCCGACAATATCATACTTTGTAATCCCGTCCGCAAGCACCAGTGTACCAGGCTTAACTGGCTCTGTGCAGCTGCTACATGTATCCTCAGCATGCTGGTGGCTAGCAAATGCGTAGCGCGACCCCGTGTAGTTGTCTCTCGAGTTGACAGTCATACACTCAATTTTGCCCACGGAGCTGGCTGGCCACTGGGGCGACGCGCAACCGCCGCCGGAAAAGCCCTGGGCGTTGATGTTCCAGTTGGTCGGGACGCCACGGTAGGCAATGGTGGGGGAGTTGCCGGTGCAGCAGACGTTGGGGTTGATGCCGGTGCAAACGGAGGCGGCGCCGGAGCAATCGCCGGAGTTGTGGAAGTAGACGTCGATTGCGGAGGCGGAGGCGACGAAGCCTAGAAGAAAATGACTGAAGTGCATGTTGGGCTGGGGATAGTTAGGTTGAAAGTGCTGAGATGAAGATGAGGAAGAGGATGCGGATGGAAATAATAACCAAATATCTAGAGGAAGAGACACCCGTTTATATAGTTAGCTATCTCAAGGCTCATAGCTTTGGTCAGATCCCCTAGGACGGCTTCAGTTGGCGGTTCGGTTCCCAGTGTTTATAGAGCAGAGTAAAATCCGAGGTGTGTATTCCTAGTGCACAGAACGAGTTCTGAGATTTGGAGCGTGATGTTACACTAGGGGAGCTAGTATCGAACGAAATAGCCCTTGGCACTTGGTTTATGAAGTTGACCTGCCTTTTCTGCCGGACTCTCTTAGGAAAGGATGGGCGGGCAGCTTTACCTTGGCAATATACTATGTTGAGATATGTCGCCGGCAGGCTAGTTGATTAAGCCCTGTCAGGTAGGTCGGAAGCAATTAGCTGAAGATTCTGGGGTCCTTGGACTGCGAGGTACAACGGTGTGAGGTGACACCGAAGGAAGGCAAGTGTGATGGCCACCCGCTAGCAGTGCATTAACCATTGAGAAAACCTTCTAAAAGGAATGCCAGAACAAGATCGACATCTTGTTACCTGGATGCACTATATGTAGTGTTCGACGGGCACAGCCACCGTCACAGCAAGTATAGGGAACTATGCCCTGTAAATAGAATGGCAGACGCTGAACTGCAGGGAACTGTGCCCTGGAAGAGAGTGTGGTAAACCAGTATATTGACTTTGACTGTTTGACTTGAACTTAGGAAAGGAAAGAAAAATTGTTGAAATACAGCACTTATTTGTGGATTTTACAGTATGTTCTTTCTGGTGGCTCACAGCACTCAAAGGCTTCAAGCCACAGCGCCCATAACGCCCACAGCGGTCACAATGAGCTACAAAGTTCTCATACAAGCCACTGTGGCTAACTAAACCGATGGAAGTTGTGGGGATCGATAAGGAGGAAAACGAGGTCTTGGATGCCTATAAAAGGCTCCCCTCGCAGTGTATTTGGAATGGTCTTTTCTTTCTTAAGTTCAAGTTCAAGTCAAACAGTCAAAGTCAATATACTGGTTTACCACACTCTCTTCCAGGGCACAGTTCCCTGCAGTTCAGCGTCTGCCATTCTATTTACAGGACATAGTTCTCTACTTCTTTTTCTTTTGCAGGGCATAGTTCCCTATACTTGCCTTCCTTCGGTGTCACTTCGCACTGTCGTACTTCGCAGTCCAAGGACCCCAGAGTCTTCAGGTAATTGCTTCCAACCTATCCGGCAGGGCATACAACTAGCCTGCCGGCGACATATCTCAACAGAGTTTGAGAAACTTAAGAAGCAAGGAGAGAGAGAGGAGAGGGGGGTTGCGACGCCGAGGAAGGTTTGGGAAGGGGATAATAAGTTCTTTTTTATTTCTTCCAAAAAAAGCTGGGTGGGAGAATGGAAGCTACTTGAAGATTTGTTAAACCGAGCACAACTGGGAAATTGCCCGCCCGGGATGCCCGCCGAATTCACTTGTGAGGCAGTCGCCTGTTATTGTTAGAAATTCGAATGCACTCTTTGAGGGTGAATATCATGGGGGTTGCAACAGTGTGATTTTATTGCTTGTCCTTGTCTGTCCTCCCGTTCCTTCGAAGCCAGAGAACCTCCATTATATCTATACATGGTGACAACGTTGGTGGCAAATGGTACCATGTCCAGCTGAACTGGTTACGTCAGTTTCAGCTCCCATGAGCTCCTATTCAGCTTGGTTGACCAGAACCCTATTCTGTCTGACAGTTATTGCCGACTTTGATCGAACTCTGTTGATTAAGTTGTCGTTGGCGCTACCTCACATGACGGATGGGTAGGTTTCCAAACATACTTTGTTGACCGACTTCTGCCACCAATCCGACCTCCAAGCCCCGAAAGGCGTCTTTGTCAAACCCCTTAGTGTGTCTACTACCAAGACCCTGTTTCCTGTGTTCGGCGGTTCCAAACTGGCGGCTAACATCCCGATGGGTGCGGATGATATTTCTTGGCCAGGTTCTAGGTCTCGGTGGTGTTGGTCACCATATAATCAGGTATTCGACCGTCTCCCGTCCTTCTCCGCAACTGCAATAGGGTGTGGGTACCTCTGGGACTTTTTGGTTGAACAGGAAGTCCTGTAGACCTATTACTCCGGTACGGGCCTGCACTAATAGGGAGCTTTGGGCTTTGGTAAGCTTGCTGTATTTCTTTAGCACCTGATCAGTGAATAGCAGGTCCGGTGGTCCTCCGTTTACCATCCTTGGTGTCCGGCCCTCGGTCTGCTTTTTCCATCGGGCTTCCCACGTTCGATATAGTGCTTCCATCGCTTCCTCTGCTTCTTTTACTTCCCTTGCTCCCCTTACTTTCCTTGTTCTCCTTGCCAAGGGCTTCCTCGAAGACAACAGCCTGCCCGGCCCCCCTTCTTACCTTTGGTTTTGGTTGACCCACTGGCTGATAGTTACGGCAGCTCTTTCGATAGCCGTAGGTTCTTGTGGATGTAGTGGTTTCCGGCCTGGCCTGCGTCTCTGAAACCGTTTGTATATTCTATGCCTGCGCCTATATACTGACATGAGGAAGAGTGGCTTATAGGTCTTAATGGGCGGATATTCCCTTGGTAGAAAATAATACAGCGTTATTTGGCGGGTTGTAGTTATCGGAGGGAAGAATAAAGAGAATAACTGGAAGAGCTCCAGAAACATCGATTTGTGGCCCAACGATATTCACAACGTCGCGGCCGCACTTTGGAGAGGAATCATGCATTCTTACTTCAATACTTACTAGAATCCCGAAGAAGAAATTAGATGCTACAGAAGACCCTTAGGCATACCATGCCCTCACAGAGCCTCCTCCGTTACTGTCGCGTATCGATACCAAGACCGCCCAATACCAATAGGATGAGCGCCCGAGACTACAACAATGCACGAGCCAGACTCGAAGCAGCTAAAAGCGTGGAGACGGTATGAAAAGAAGAGTAGAAACGGGTCGAGAAGCTCTCCAACGATCTCAATGCCGCATATTGGCAAGCCGCGATGGAGATACCGAAGACCGAAGCAAGACTTCATGAGGCGAAAACTGCAGATGAGGTCACATAAAGAGCTGTTGATGAGCTCCAGCAGAAGGACAAATACCCTTATAAATGAGGTGCTTTTATGAACATTCGGTTCATGTTGGTGTATCGGGAAATGTTGTTGTGTACCTATCAGACACAAAGAGTGCTAATCATATGTTAAGGGTGGCGAGGACGGGGTTTTTTCTTGGTACGGGGTGCCGAGCCAGCATCAACAGATACTAAGCTTCGGCGCGGGCTGCACCAGGTTTCTTTGGACAGTGAGAACAACAAGACAAAGACAGGCTGTGATATTATGTTATCCACTCATAACCATCCTCTCACGCTATATATACTACCTTCCCTCCAACCACCTCTCCTCCCTCACGTCAAAGCAAAAGGACACCCCAAATTGTTGAACTCAGCCCCAAAAAGCGTGATCAAAAGTGCCTCAGTTGCCTCGACAAGAGGGGTGACGATACCATTGAGTGTGCTCGGAACTGGTCGCGAGATGATCTGGTACAGCAGACAGGAGACGTCCTCGACGGTGGTGTTGGCGTTGAGCGCGCCGTCGTTGATGAACGGGGGCTCGTTGATGCCGATAAACTCCCCTCCGGCGTTGCCGCCGAAGCCGACGGGGTTCTTGGTGTACATCTTGAAGATCTCGGCGGCGATATCCAGGAGGAAGTAGGGCTTCTCGCGGTTGACCCAGCTGGCAGGGATGCGCTCGGGAACGCGGAGGTAGTTGCCGTCGGGGAGGCGAAGGGCTCCGAAGCTTGGGGGGGCTATGGTTAGGACATGGATGTGATAGAAGGTGGAAAGGGGAGCTTACAAGGTGGCGGTGTTGTGCAGGTTGGGGACATAGCCCTCGTTTCCGTTAGGCCAGAGCTCGTAGAGGAAGGAAGCTGCGCCATACTGGAAGAGGCCGAGAATGGGAAAGTAGCTGAGATGAGGTGTTAGTGATTGCATTCCGATGCTGTGACCACCCAGTGTGCAAAAAACTAACAATTGGGGGTTTTCGGCCTGGCACTGGTGCCACCGTTCATGACGATACTTGGAGATCCGATCAACGTCAAACAACCCACCGGTAGACTCTTCAAACACCTTGAACAGGCTAGCGTTGAAGCTGAAGTTATCTCCGCTCGCGGGAAAAAAGTCGTTCCGGGTGAGTGATGCGTCAATCTCCATCTTGCTGTGGCCGTTCAAACCGGGCTCGCTGCCAGTGATGATTGGGCTCCACGAGGTACGCGTGGTGGCATCGCAGCCGATCGAGAGCTTCTTGGTGACAGGATCTCCAAGGCCGGCGACGTAGATGGCGTAGAAGGCGAGGAAGTTGGCCAGGTCGTAGCCGACGTTGTAGACGTTCTGAAGAGCGTCGAGCAACTCATTGTAAGTCGTGATGCCATCACGGGCAATGAATCCGTCTGGGCTGGGTTAGTGAGATACCTTGTATAGTAATGACAAGGGTTGCTCACGATTGGCCAAGGCGTTCAGTCCAGGGCAAGGACCTCTGATGTCCTTGTCCGTGGGCGTGATGAAGCGATGGGCAGTATCCCCCTCAGCAGGGACCTGATATCCACCTTTGCCTTTCCCTGGGAGGCCATTCTTTGCGTGGTTGTAGGGGAAGTTTGGATCCCAGCTGGCAGCCGGCTGATGATTAGGATTGAAAGGGCAAGTGATGGGACCACCAGGCTGAGCACCACCCGACTCGAGGGTTGTTAGTGATCAGCTCTTTCGAGGAGAAAACGCAGGACTTACTTGTTGGCGCTTGTCACCCATCCATGGGAGTGCAGTCGCAAGGCCCACAAAGGGTAATATTTGATCAATCTTCATATGAATGGCTAGTACCTACAGTACCAGAGAGGACCTTGGAATCTTAACGAGCCACGATGGCAGATACGTCTAGAGACCTGCTGGATCTTTAAAAGTCCACCCGACCATCAACACAACGATCTATCTCTGGCGACGTTCGAACTTGAACCAGGGTAAACTCTTCCAATTCTAGAATTTTCTTGCGAGGCTCGATCTATCACCATGCTTGCAAAATAAGCACTCAGCTGAATGCCTGACAGGTGGCTGTGATAGTCAACGCTTTGATGTAGCAGATCATTGCCGCGTCGGGTTAGGCAGAGAGTCCTGTACATCATACTATGTTCTTCAGCAACACATTTCCTTGGAAAGTCATCTCCCTCAAGTTCCGCTTTCATCCTTCTCCACGAGCGACTTTCCAGATCGAGAAGATCATGTTGTTGAAGGGAGACTTTGCAATGAATGTCACGGTTACACTGGCGGCGGGCTGTACCGTTGTTGTCCAACACTTGGGTATAGTGATGTGATGGGAACCTGGCATTGTGCATCATTTCCTACAACTCTACAATCCTGTCACCTTTGGGTCACCTTGGATCACATTCTCCACAATGATCCTTTACGCTCCACTTCTGATTGGTTCCTGGCGATCGGACAGGAGCGCCTTCAAGTCTCATTGGCTCTCGACACCCAGGATCCATAATTATCCCTGGGATAGCTTTAACGATAATAGAGATATTTTTTCCTGCTGATTTAGCTGCTTATAGAGGCTTAAGGGCAGTTAGAAGGCCTTATAAAGTACTTACTAAGTAAGTAGGCTGAAGAAAAAGTAGTAGAAAGGAGGTGGTGGTATTCCTAGTGGTTGGTTTGATAGGTAAGTAGTGTCATGGCACTGGCGCTCCTGACACACTGGCACCCCCACTTCCTGGGGTGGGCCCACATTTGCTTTCAACTGACGCACGGCCCCCGCATCTACAAATCCCTGCAGGCCTGATCAGACAGTGCTCTTCCTTCCTTTCCTCTTCAGCTTAGATTTAGTCAACCAAGTGTGGTAATACAATAGCTTTGTCTCAGTGAAACAACCGACCGTGACAAGTAGGTGGAGTGGTAGGTCTCTATAAGCGGCTGTTAACGCAGGCGTATTTGCGGCTAGGTTTTTTGCACCTACGTGCCACCGACCTTGCCGACGCACATCTTCCAGGGAATTAAAGATTAGCACAGCAGGGGGTTTATGCAGGATCATGGTTTTATTGATCGATAAAGCTCAATGACGTCGATCATTCCCAGATGCTGAACCGCCCCACCCTCTCCAACAAGGCCATTAAAAATACCTTGGTATTGCACCAAATTTTTGACAGCTCGGTTTCAAACAGAGGCGTGTGGGGTAACTTCCTTCAGTTGGCTTGGAAATGTTTTCTGCCAAGGGAGCAATCATCAGTATCTCATTTGTCCTGAAGGCACTGAAGATTTCTTTTCATTGTTGGGCAGGGCCAAATTCCAATTATTGACCTCGATGCATAATGCACCCGGTACCATAATCCCACTTCAGCATGTTGAACCTCGTCCTTGGTAGTGGCCCCCGGGCAGTTTCCTCCGAGTTCGACTCTCCGCAGATCCACGGGTTGCTTTCTGAGAGATTGCTAATACCATCGCCAGCTGTGGGCCACTCCAGCTTCCATGCAAGCTGTAGAGACAGGGCTTGTTTGTTTTCTTGGCGTTGGTCCAAAAACCAAACTAAGAACGACTAGTCCAAGGGGAGAGCTGGTTCGGTACCTACGCTGACATGATATGGATAGATATACTTCAGACAGTCGTGATGGCTTCTTCTTTTCCTTGCTCAGCATTGGTTTCTCCCTGACTTTTTTCCCCCAGGCCCGCGCCGCCCACCTCCCATCATGAGGTTCAGTCTCTTTTCTTCCTGGCTGGCTGTCACGGCTGCCCTCGTCGCCGCTGTCCCTACGTTCCCCCACACGCAGTCTACACGAGATGTAGAGTCTAAGTACGACTATGTTATTGTGGGCAGCGGTGCGGGTGGTGGCCCCCTCGCTTGTCGTCTCGCCATGGCCGGTTACAAGACACTTCTTCTTGAGGCTGGCGGCGATGCCAACGGCAACGTGAACGTGTCTGTCCCTGGCTACCAAGCCGTTGTCACGGCTGATCCTACTCTCAGATGGGATATCTTTGTCAACCACTACAAAGACCAAAACCGCGCCAAAAGGGACCCCAAGTACGTTTACGAAATCAGTTCTTACCAGTACCATGTCGGTCCCAATCCTCCCCCCGGAGCCAAGGGCTTGGGCATCTTGTATCCTCGCGGCAGTATGCTCGGAGGCTCCGTCAATCACAATGCGCTCATCTGGATCATTCCTCATAAGCGCGACTTTGACACCATCGCCATTCTCACCGGCGACGACTCGTGGAGCGCAAGCAGCATGAACAAATATCTCGACAAAGTCTATGAATGGCTCCCAACCATGCCCACCGACCCTACTATTCTGCTCAGAGACCTCCCTCTCGCTCGGCATCTCGTCGCCGGTGCTAACGCCGCTGGAATCGATATTCCTCTGCTTACTCCCCTGGCCAAGCTGTCCCAGCTCCTTCTCTTGAGCCCCAACAGCCGGGTCAGCCCAACAAGAGACGCCACCGAGGGCTACTTCCAAGTCCCTCTCACCATGAAGTTCGGTACACGGACAGCTGTCCGCGAGTTTATCCTCAGTACCGTTGCAGCCGGTCACCCCCTCACCGTACGAACCAACACTTTTGTCACCAAAATCAGTTTCAACACCACCGGTCCCAAGCCCAGAGCGACAGGCGTGGAATACATGGAAGGCGAATACCTCTACAAAGCCAGCCCCCTCCACCGCACCAACTTCGGCAAGAAGGGCTCCGTCCAAGCCAAAAGAGAAGTCATCATCGCTGGTGGCACGTTCAATACTCCTCAGCTCCTCAAGCTAAGTGGCATTGGCCCTGCCCCCGAGCTGCAGCGGTTCGGCATCCCCGTCATCAAGCACCTCCCTGGTGTTGGAACCAACATGATGGACCGCTATGAGATCCCAGTGAACGTCAAGCACGAGCATGATTTCAGTATCCTCGACGGCTGTCACTTTGATCTGAAGCCTCATGATTTGTGCTTGAAGCAGTGGTTGGAGAACCCTTACGTCCTTGCTGCAAGGGGAGCGTATGCCTCCAACGGACTAGCGAGCATGATGCTCAAGCGATCAAGCTTTGCTTCTACCTCAGATGTGGACCTGTCCATCTTTGGCGGACCGCTGAATTTTCAGGGGTATTTCCCCGGCTGGCATGACTTTGCTGTGCGGGATCACAAGCACTTCTCTTGGTACAGCCTCAAGGCTCACACGCGGAATCGTGCCGGGACGGTGGAGCTTAGGTCAAGTGACCCCTTGGATCCCCCGGTGATCAACTTCAACTACTTTGACACTGGCACGACGGAGGGTGGGGCGGATAAGCTTGATTTGGGGGCTTTGGTACAGGCGGTCAGGAGGTCAAGGGAGGCGCTGGCGGATTATTACAAGTTTCCTGTTTTGGGGGGCACGAGCTACACGGAGGAGAAGCCGGGGCCGGATGTGCAGAGTGATGAGGCTATTGGCCAGTTTATCAAGGATGAAGCTTGGGGCCATCATGCTGCTTGTACCTGTCCGATCGGACCTGATAGTAACCCAATGGCTGTGCTGGATTCAGAGTTTAGGGTTAAGGGGGTGGATGGGTTGCGGGTGGTGGACGCCAGTATTTTCCCGGATATTCCGGGGATTTTTATTCAGAGTGCTATCTTTATGGCTAGTGAGAAGGCGGCGGATGCTTTGATCAGGGAGGCGAGGGCTGCGGATGAGGATTAGCAGTTTAGCTTTTAGTTTAAGTTGGTACTTCAGACTTTGTCCTGGATCACCATCGTGAACTTCTGGTGGTGTGGGCGGGCTTTTGGAGGCGATTCAGCATACCATGTTAGCTCGAAACGGCTGTCACTGTCGTGATGTTGGAGAGGTGGCCAAACCCAAAATCACACATGTGGTGCACGTTCCTGATTGCCAAGCCCCCTGTCTTGCTATGCTGGAACTTCGGGAGTAACAATGGCAGGCTAACCGTTTGGGAAAATGTCACATGCCGATCACTCCTTATGAGGGTGCATGATCTGATCAACATAATGGGGGAAACTGATGCCTGGGTCACTGAAACAAGGAACAGCGTGCTGTGCCATAGTGGGTGGGGGTACCTTGTATCTTTGACCAGGTGAAAATGATATGATGATATGATTTTCCACGTGTCCGACGTCCAGTGAGCGACATTCGTTACCGCCAACCCGGATCTGGTAGGGTTTGAGAGACTACTACCCTTGTGCGTCAGTGGCTTGGTTCTTGCTTCAAGACAGCAGCGTGCCAGAAGGTACCGATCTGCAGTACCACCCACCACCGGCTTTGCCCTGGAAACTTGAAGTGGGTGGGTGACATCCATGCATAACATCTCCAATCATTCGATCTCAGCTGAACTTTGAGGGTGTCGCCCCCAAAGGTTCATGCAATGGCATGGGTCCACGGTACATGTTGATTCCTAGTTAGTCGAACCAAAGTGCAGGAAATATTGGTCCGGGATGAAGCCACTTCCCCAGTAGGGCAGGGAAAGGTAAGTTTGCTAAAGGAACCGAGATGGGCTGTGATTCGGGCAGTTGGCATTTCCTGATAATGGGGTTACAAGATTTGTTCCGCTCTGCGCCTTAGGACAAATCAGGTAGCATACATCATACCAGCCCTCAATGTAACCGCACTATGTACAATGTCAAGTGCAGCTTTGTCCATGAGAGGACTTCCCTATGCCCATCTGGTTTGATAAATGTCCGAATACGTCCCGTGTGGGTTTTCTCATCGGTTCCAAAGAGACGGCCAGGCAGCCGGGTTGTCACATTTTTGGAAAGGATAGACATCAGGGCGCTTCCACATTTCAGAGTGCGGGCTCAGGAGTTTCCGGCTGATTCTCGAAACCAGCAGCAACAAGCTAACGTGGATCCACCTTCTTCCCAGTTTTTTCCTGGACTTTTGGACCGGAATGTTGGAGGACTTGTCTCTTCAGCTCGTTTTCAACCACACTGGACTTGCCTTTAACAGTTGCTTTGGGAGAGTTGTGCATTTTGATATCCAAAAATAGATCCGACAACATTGGTTACCTATAGAAGATAAAGGTTAGCTTGATCACATTCACCCAACGTGGGTACTTGCACTGAATCGCTGTTGCTGAAGGGAGCTCGTATTAAGGGGAGACCATATAAAGCGTGACTAGATTTACCGGGCTATAGACAGAGTATAAGGAGCTGACAATGCCCCTGATGATCATGTCGATTCTCAAACGCGTTGTTCAGGTTGCTCGGGGTCTCGGTCTGCCAGTTCCGCGATCGTCAGGCAGCGTGGGTTCTACACTAGGTGGGCACCGTCAATATTTACAAGATGCTTCTCTCTTGGCTGTTTTTCGCGGCCGTAGTTGCCTCAGCGGCCCGGATCCCACCCCGCCAGGCTCAACAGCCAAATCATATTCTTCAGGACTTTGTTAACCGGCTCAGAAATCTCGTTCCTGACTCCCTCGGTGGCTTGAGTCCCGTCCTCGGAACGTCAAAAGAGTACGAGTATGTGGTTGTGGGTGCAGGCACAGCGGGTACCACACTAGCCGTGCGTTTGGCTCAGAGTGGTGCTAGAGTAGCTCTTGTTGAAGCAGGTGAGTTTTGTTGAGCTTTGAGTCCTAGATACGCTGAGCTTACCATATTTAAGGCAACTACTATGACCTGACGAACCCAATCATTAGCAGCACCCCTGGGCTGGATGTTCTTCTCATAGGCAGCGACATTTCGAATTCGAATCCGCTTGTCGACTGGAATTTTGTTGCCAGGAACCAGCCAGGAACGAATTTCAGAGACATTCATTTTGCCAGGGGGAAATGTGTGGGTGGATCGTAAGAAGCCTTTCACTTCCAGGATGTTGCTTTTGAATCAAATAACTGACTGTTATCATACAGATCAGCCTTGAACTTTATGATCTACCAGCGTCCAACAATTCAATCCATGCAGCAATGGGCCGACACAGTCGGCGACTCAAGCTACAGCTTCTCCAACGTCCTCCCCTACTTCCAAAAGAGCGTCCAGTTCACGCCACCCAACATGAACAAACGCTTTGCCAACTCCACACCAGGGTACAACGCCGTAGCCTTCCCCGCCACAAGCAACAACCCCCTCCACGTCTCCTTCGCCAACTACGCCCAATCCTTCTCCACCTGGCTCAAAGCTGGATTCGCCAGCATTGGCATAGGCGAAGCACCAGACTTCAATAGCGGCAGCCTCATGGGAGCACAATACTGCACCTCCACCATCCGCCCCGTAGACCAAACCCGTTCCAGCTCTGCATCCTCCTTCCTCAAAACAACCCTCTTGGACAACCTCTTCAACCTAAAAGTCTACACCGCCACCCGCGCCGAGAAAATTCTCTTCAACAGTAACAAAAAAGCCACTGGCGTCCGTGTGAAAACAGGGCTGGTATCCTACACCCTGTCCGCAAGCAAAGAAGTCATCATCTCCGCCGGCGCCTTCCACTCCCCACAACTCCTCATGGTCTCCGGCATTGGGCCCCGTGGCCAACTCCAAGCTCACAACATTCCCGTGTTATCTGAACTCCCCGGCGTGGGCCAAAACATGTGGGATCATCCCACTTTCGGACCGTCCTACCCCGTCGATTTGATCACTTTGACCAAAGAAGCTCGCGACCCGGTTTATCTCGCTGAGCAGCTGGTTCAGTACACCACCAACCAATCCGGGACATTGACCAACCCCGTTGCGGATTTCTTAGCTTGGGAGAAAATCCCGGCTGGGTTGCGTCAAGCCCAGTTTTCGGCGTCTACCCAGGCAAAACTGGCACAGTTTCCGCCCGACTGGCCAGAGGTAGAATATATCTCCGGAGCTGGGTTCGTAGGTGACTTCAGCAACTTCTTGCTTGTCCAGCCGTCAGATGGGAGGCAGTACGCTACAATTCTCAACGTACTTAACACGCCCCTGTCCCGGGGGAATGTGACGATCACCTCTGCTAGCACGGCTGACTTGCCTGTCATTAACCCTGCTTGGCTGACGGATGAGGCGGATCAGGAGCTCGCGGTCGCGGCTTATAAGCGGGCAAGGCAGGTGTTTGCTTCGAGTGGGCTGACGCCGATTGTGGCGGGCGTGGAGGCTTATCCGGGGCCGGAGGTGCAGAGTGACGGGGAGATCTTGGAGGCAATCAAGAATAGCTTGATGACGCTGTGGCATCCGGCTTGTACTTGTAAGATGGGGAGTGAGGGGGATCCCATGGCTGTGTTGGATTCAAAGGCTAGAGTGAGAGGGGTGAGCGGATTGAGGGTGGTGGATGCGAGTTCGTTTCCGATTTTGCCGCCGGGTCATCCGCAGAGTACTGTTTGTAAGTTTTCTTTGCGATCTTTGCGTTTTTTGAGGCTTGTTGACTAACATGTGGTAGATATGCTGGCGGAGAAGATTGCGGATGATATCCTTCAGGGATGAATCATGAGTAATGTAGTATGGTTTGCCTTGGGTTTGAAATAGTGAGGATCAAATCTCTTTCTTTTCACAAGGGGGTTAGTGAACCAAGCTGTAGGGATTGCCGATGTAAAGGTTGTGACAGTGATATTTTGTCCGTCTGAAGAAAGGATATTTAGCCACGAGCATTTCATTTGCAGTGTGATGTGGGTGTCATGATCGCTATGATGATGAAGAATGACATCAGTCTTTTAGTACTTAGGTAAAAGATGATTGGCCTAGTCATGCAATACACTACCTTTTAAGGGACTTGCTCAACGGGAACCTTGATATTTTAAAGGGGCACCCCTCCTAGTCTATAGGGGCACCCTCCTATATAACCCTCGCCTAAATGGCCTGGGTTATCGAGTTAATTTTGCACCTAAGTCCGCAGTGCGCTCCCAACACCACCACCTGCAACAACGGCCACACTTAATTAACCATCTCAAACTACATACAAATTACATGTTGAGATATATCGTCGGCAGGCTAGTTGTATGCCTTCCATGTAGGTCGGAAGCAATTACCTGAAGACTCTGGGGTCCTTGGACTGCGAAGTACGACGGTGCGAGGTGGCACCGAAGGAAGGCAAGTATAGGGAACTATGCCCTATAAATAGAATGGCAGACACTGAAATGCAGGGAACTATGCCCTGGAAGAAAGTGTGGTAAACCAGTATATTGACTTTGACTGTTTGACTTGAACTTGAACTTAAGAAAGAAAAGACCATTCCAAATACACTGCGAGGGGAGCCTTTTATAGGCATCCAAGACCTCGTTTTCCTCTTTATCAATCCCCACAACTTCTACCGGTTCAGTTGGCCACAGTGGCTTGTATGAGAACTTTGTAGCTCCTTGTGACCGCTGTGGGCGTTATGGGCGCTGTGGCTTGAAGCCTTTGAGTGCTGTAAGCCACGAGAAAGAACATACTGTAAAATCCACAAATAAGTGCTGTATTTCAACATTACAGTAGAATAAGTATCTCGTAATTGTTAAACAGTCATTGAAGCTATTTCTAGATGCCGTTTTCCCACCGCTGTGCTTCAAGGATATGACCTCTCACACTGCACTTGCAAGCTGAATTCCAAACCAAGCCAGGATCGCTTTCTCAGGGCCAAAGGCCTTGTAATCGCGTTTTCTGAGCTATTTGCTTGCCCTGCGAATACAATCATTGCCTCTGGGTCTGGCAATAGGCCTGATGACCCTCGCTGACTGAGTCCTTTTAGAGTTGACTTGAACGGTGACCGAACTGGCCGCCATAGTAATTTGGCTGGCGGTTTGTTCCTGAACGATCCCCTGAGCACCTTCCTCCGAGTTCAAGGCGACCTGACGGCTCGGCTTATTGGTCTTCCACTGTGAGGCCGTCACGAGAGTCCGCTTCTTCTTCGGAGCGACTCTGAGCTCGACTCTTTTCGGCTGAGCTTGAGGGTGCTCTTCATCGGAGATCTCAATTACTTTGGCGGTTACTTCGGCAGTGGGTTCGTCATCAAGGTCTTGTTCGAATTTGGAAAGCCTGCGCCGTATACTCCCGGTGAGCCGGCGAGGCATGTTCCCATGAACCGGAGGGGGGTTGACCTTTTTCTTGCTGGGGGTCTTCTTGCGGGGGGTCTTCTTGCGGAGGGTCTTCTTCCGAGTGTTCTTCGGAGTGCTTTGGCTGCCGGTGACGCTATTCTGACTGGGCCGAATGGGAAATCGGGCGGTAAAGTTAGGACCCAGACTTGCTGTTCGGGAGCACTGGAAGTGTATTCGACTGTCGTGTTTTCTTCATCTTCGCTGTCAGAAAAGCCGTCGAAATCCGTATCATGGACGTCATCGGTGTTCTGGAAGGGATCTCCATCGGGTTCGGGCGAGAGATCTCTCTCCAAAAGTCGCTGTAAATAAACCTCCGAAAGCACCATTGTGACACTAAAAAGTAGATCAGATTAATGAACAGAAGCATAAAAATTGAATGAGCTTACTGCCGTGATGATAGCTTGCGTGGTTCGATTGCGCTAATGGTTGGAAGTGGCGTTGATTTTCGTGGTGGTTGGCCAAGTGGATGGGCAAGGCGCACTGGCAACGAAGATCACCAAGTTCAACGACGAGCTCGGGCACTGTAGGTGAGCCAGAGTGGCTCCTGGGCGGTTCAGGAGCAACCTTTTGATGCCATTTTCAATTGAAAATTACTGCAATAACACTAACCCATATGATAGGGTACTGTTGAAACCAGTGCTTGCAACTTGATCAGGTTATATTGTGTGTATTTCAAGCATGTATATTACTTGTCTGGAGAAGCCCAAGACCAGGGGAATTGTAACACTGGGAACTCTCAAATACCCCATCTTTGCCAAGAACTCCATGCCCTCTGGACCACCTCACGTAATCTCCTTGTCCCCCAAAGGTGTGGCTGACCTAGCGCTATGCAATAATGCCTCAGGAATCAAGGCCTTGAACTCAACAGGAGCCCCTTTAGAATATCATGTTGCCCGTGGAACAAGTCCCTAGGTTAAAGAGGTAGATCTATTTTTTCTATATTCTGACTAACGTTAACGTGCATGATAGGCGAGTGAGCACTTTCCCCCCACCTGTAACGATCCCCTGTCCAGAACCTCTGAAAGGGATACCGGTTGAAGGCGAATGTTGTGAATTATAACTCTAGCAGGCCAGTTGAATAGGTCCTGCCGAGTAAGTGGAAGCAACAACCTGAGAACTCTAGGGCTCCTTGGACTGCGCTGTACGACGGTGTGCAATGCCACTGAAGGAAGACAAGTATAGGGAACTGTGCCTTGTGAATAAGATGGTAGGCACTTAATAACAGAGGACTATGCTCTGGAAGAGAGTGTAGAAAACCAGTATATTAACCTTGACTTGATAGCTTGACTTAACAAGAGAGAAACCAGAATACTTCAAATATGCTGCGAGAGGAGCCTGTTATAGGCATCCAGTCCTCGTATTTGCTTCCTCCAATTCCTTCACTGCCGCAGTTCCCGTGGTTCCGGGCTATCGATGATGTCCGTGGTTTCCAAGGTCCCAGGCTACCGATGATGTCTGTCACAAATGAGAGACATACGTAGGTCAAAGGCCAATACCATTGCCAGTCTATCATTGTAATCGTAAGATGAAGAAGAAAGGAAGAAGTGTGGGCTTGCAGCTCCATCTTCTTGTCATAAAACCCCGGTCGGAGCTCCGGTCCTGCATTCAACCCCAACCATTCATCCTGTGTAATCCTGTCCTTCACCACCAAGCCGTGACAATGTCCGTGTTCTCCGAAGTTCGGGGGTTCTTCATAATACCCGTAGTTTCCGGGACTCCGGACCATTGACGGTGCCCGCTGTGAGGACTCGGAGACACAAACCAAAAACATACTGTAAAATCCACAAATAAGTGCTGTATTTCAACATTATTTAGTGTTGTAGTTGTGTAATTGAGGGTAGTTGTAATAGGGTGGTGCTACGAATATGATGTAGACTCCCGAAGGAAACAACCAATTGGGAAAGCGGGGACTCGGTGGCCAATCGGAAGAAAGAAGGACAGACCAATAGGAGGAGGATCATCCAGGACACAAAGGAATCATGAGTGATTCCTGGGAATCACTTATGATCCTCGAGAGTCAGTCGTGATCCTCGAAGAATAGAATGATCCAGGTCTTGGCATTAGGTCTATATATACGGAGGAACTAGATAGCTTGTAGATAGTTCCGCAGTATGCAATCACAGCTTGTATTCGTATCTTGTGTTTACATTGAGACATCTTGTTGTGCACTGTTTAGCTGCACCGATCCATTATCTAGAAGTGCGCCTTCAACCGGTATCCCTTTCAGAGGTTCTGGACAGGGGATCGTCACAGGTATTGGTCGCGATGCAATCTGTTTGTTCTTGGTGTGTGACACTATACATACAGCCCAACCCATGATACTAAGCAGGCACCTCGTGAATGTTTCAGGCGAGTATACTAGACAAACACAAAATCGGGTACTACCTCGATGAATTTATCGACGGGAAGAATTGAAATGCGGAACCAGATATCCCTAATGTTATATAATAGGAGATATTTCACCCCATAGTACCTCCTAGTAATTGCTGACTGCTATTATAGTCTCTCTGGTTCCGCCCACCAAGTAAACTTGAACCATGATTTGGTATCAGCCTTGCTATACCCATGTTTTGACTTGAACGGATCACCGATCCCGGTATGGAGCACAGCTGAGGCAAAGGATGTCTCCAGCGACCAACACCAACGCCCCATGGGACGGATGCATCAGCCGTTTGATAAGCGGTGTAGATGACAACCTTTCTACCCGACTATCGCTGACCCCACCCTGACTTGACAGAACCCATTCAACTGGGCATCTAAGAGAATAGGTAGTGGGAGTATCCACAAAGTAGATTGCCTGTCGCGTCTCACGGGACAGCTTGGCGCATCTCCATCGAACGTCGGCCATGTTGGTCACGTCTCGCCCGCCCCTTACCTAATGGGAGTGGGAATAGGATCCAGACGGTGGATCGCGGCTCTTTATGTGTTTCCCGCTGTCGAAATAGTTGGGTAGACCGGGGGACTTTCTCTTTTGATCAAATGCGATGCTCCAAAGCCAGGAAAAAAGTATGAAATGCTTAGTAGACAATCAAGATCTGCTGCAGCTCCATGTCCCAAGGGGTATGTGGTGTGTTTTGCTAACTCCTTTGCACACACAAGGTTATTAGGAGCAGTCTTTGCGTTACGAGTTTCTGTGATTACCTATATCAAGCAGGAATTCCAGAATTAGTGGTAACTTAAACTTTTAAAGCTTTATCATTAAGCCTTTGCCACTGTGACTTGGAACAATTCCTCAGTTCCGGTGGCCATCTACGGCATGCTATGTGCCTGCCTGGGGGCATCACATCCTTAGAGTAGTTCTGGGGTCTACTCGTCAACAAGCGTGACGCAGGTAGCTGCGTTCCAGCATCACGTTACGATGTGGATAGCCTTTTGTCCACCACAGGCAAGAGCGGAACAATCGAAACAACTCATGGCTACGTCTGAACTGTGACCTAACCAAGTTCGACGCTTCTTTGCTGTTTATGACGAGAAATGAAGTCGAAAAGCTATATCCCCAACAGCGATTGCTTTTGGAAATCACAAGAGAATATCTTGAGAATGCAGGTGAAACCGCCTGAAGAGGCAAATAAATTGGCTGTTATATGGGCGCTTCTGAGCAAGATTGGTTTGAGATACAGTCCGGGGACACCCAAGAGGCCAGTCCTTATTGGTTTACAGGAACAGAAGACTTTTTGTTGGCCAACAGAATTTCATACGAGTACGACTTCAAGGGGCCAAGATAAGTTTGCGAGCTCTGGCTTTGACAATCCCTAGTTAATATCCACTGGTCGAAAACACCGTTCTCGTCCCCCGCTTCCATCGTTTCTCTGTCGAGGACAGCTTGGCTCTCAAGGCTGAGACGAATTCTCCCGGAGTGGCCAAGAAGCTCCAGGTGACCAAACGGGGCTCGCCGAAAGGCCTCGAATGGGCCAACCATCCCTAGCTCGGAGCTTGATGCAACTACGCTGGTTGGTGACGAAGTCATTGGTGAAACAAGGGCGACGGGATGAACTATAAAGACATCCTAACCACCATGGGGGTAATTGATAGTCGGAAGATCGAAGGGACAGAGTTGGGATTAAAGTGTGTGGGCGTCATCAGCGCTGTTGGGCCCGCTGCCGCTGCCAACGGCCTCAAAGTTGGGGATAGAGTGGCCGTGTCGGGGGCATTGGTACTGAAGCAATCCATGTCGTCCGCATGGTAGGAGCGGAAATCTATACCTCCGTTGGCAGCGAAAAGGTCCAGCATCTCATCAATACCTTTGGCATCGCAAGACAACGCATCTTCCACTCTTGAGACTCCAGATTTGTGGATGGCATCTTTCGCAAAACAAAAGGAAAAGGCATCGACGCCGTTTTCAATTCTCCGCCAGGAGGATCTTCATGCTTAGGTAAGCACCTGCACAAAAGGCACCAGGGCCCATGGCTAACATGAGACACTGGAAATGACAGAAGGTCAGAGATGGCCAAACGGTAAGATAGGCATCATGTTTGCAATACAGAGACTCGCTGACACCACTCACAGCTTTGCTAGAACGGGCCGTGGTGTGTTACCGAGCAGAAAACATCCATCCAACCCACCCAATGGCTTGCTTCGGCTGGCCCTAGTTGAAAGACGGAATGTGGATCATGCAGACAAGACAGTAAGTACACCGATAAGCTGGTGGTGCGCATGCCCAAGCGTCCTTCGCTTCTCCCTACGATTGCCAATGTTTGGAGCGGATTTTCTCTTCGTGTAGATGCATCGTATCTTCTTGTCGGTGAACTGGGAGAATTGAGCCGACAGGTAGCCATCTGGATAGCAGAGAGCGGCGGGAAAAGTCTAACCTTCTTGTCACGACGAGGTCAACATACTCCCGAAGCTTCCCAACTTACTGAAGAGCTTGCCGCCATGAGCTGCGCTGTCAAGGCGACCGAGGGGAGCGTGACAAACCTGCGAGATGCACAACAGGTAGCATCCGAGGCGCGGCCCCCTCTTGTTGGCGTGGTTCAGTTGGCCATGGTTCTGAGGGATGGCGCATTTCCCCAAATGACACACAGCGACTGGCAGGCAGCCATGGGTCCCAAGGTCGAAGGGATAATAGAATTTATACAAAGCCTTTTCCAACGACATTCTTGACCTTTTCGTTCTCTTTAGCTCTTCCTCTGGTATCTTGGACAACCGGGGCCAAGTCAACTAGGCGGCGACCAACATCTTCTTTGATTCGTTGGTGCAGTATCGCCATCAAGTTGGGCTATGCGCGTCAGCCATGGATGTCGTCATCGGGAGATGTGGGCTACGTAAGCCAGAACAAGAGCGTCAAAGAGCTTTTTTCAATCCAAGGGCGGCGCATATCCTGGGCGAGCAAAATGCTCTTGATGTGTTGGTCCCCCTATCCCCAAGAGGGCAGCAGACGCTGTGCCCGTGCCCTATATCAACAAGAATCAATTCGCCTTTGACTGGGAGCTGCTGAGTCGCCAGTCCTGGCCCAGAATCGTGCAGTTTCGCTCTGGGGTCGAAACCATGAGAAGCAAAGGGCAGGCGCATCAAACAGCGTGTCAGACGCCACGGTGGAGAAGGCAGATGGCAGCAGTAATCTCGACGACTTGTTTGCCGCTGCCAACGACGATGCTCGGGTGTTTGCTGGGGCCATCTGCCAGCGCCATCATTTCGTAACACATTGGCACGACGCTTCTGACATTCATGATGAAGCCGGTGGAGACCGTGGATCTCATGGCGAGTCCGGTGTCGCTGAGGATAGATTCTCTGATGGCGATCAAGTTGCGCAACTGGTGTCGACAGCGACTGGGAACGGAGGTGACGGTGCTGGATATTATGGGGGCGCCGTCTGTTAAGAGTCTCGGGATGAGTGTGGTGGAAGAGATTGCTGGCTGAAAGAGCGTGAGGCTGTGCGGCTGCTTAGTAATGCTCATGTAATTGTTTTGAGCGGCAGATCTCGAGCCTTACTGTCGATTTGGATGTTGAAGTCTTGTTGTGGAATCCCGACGGAGTTCAACGGCTGGGCCCACAAAGTTCTGGATTCGGTAACCCACTCGTCGCAATTTGCATTCATATTCCAGGCTAAGCCGCTTCTGGATAGCCTATTCCATGGCAGGGTTCAACTGTGGATGCTCATAGGCTTAAAAAAGCAGAAAATGGGGACAGCCCAGATCTGATCTGGTCACAGCCACGATGGCCACGTTTTGATGGTGGAGCCAAATCGCAGACTTTCATCTGATGCTTCTTGCTTTGTTGCGATGGCAGCGACAATTCACGGCACCTAAAAGGAGGTTGCAAATTCTTATGTTCGTCTCCGTATCCGTGTCCGTATCTGCGTCAAATGCATCGCTGACAGTGCCAAGCCCTTTTGATGGATAAAGCGGCAGATTGCAAAAAGGGTCCAATCCTGTTCCAAAGAAACCCTGACGCCAGGCCAAGTCCACGATCAAAGGATTCCACGACGATCTCACCTGCGGGCCCAGTGCCTGGAAGATCGCGACCACCAGACTTGGCAGTCCTTGGCTGACGCGACCCACGGCTTTTGATTAAAACGTCAAACAGTCGCTCCCTCCGCACTTTTCTAGCCCCAGTCTGCTCCATCTCATCATCAACCTTGACAGCAGTAGTAATTGTACCGGCGTCGTCGCACAACGGTTTTTCTAGAAATCTCAATCAATCCGCGATCGTCGCCGCGCATTTCCTTATCTAGCGACTGTCTCACCGGCCTTTACCCTTGAACGACGACCATGAGCGGTACGTATCACACAGTTCAGCCGGCGCAACGCAACAACGTCACTGACTTTATCATATTCAACAGGACCACCACCTGGCGTCGACATTTCTTCGGGCGGCAGTCCCCCACCTGGCGTTAACACCAGCCGCGGCGGCTACGTTGACCCCAATTGGCCCTTCCCCGGCGGCCCCAACGATGCGCCCGTCATCATATACGGCTACACTCCTTCTTTCGCCCTCGCTCTCTTGGCCACGATCCTTTTTTGTCTCTATTTTGTCGCCCACTTGTTCCAAGTCGTCCGATACCGCACCGTATACTTTTGCACCTTTCCTATAGGTCTCGCCTTCGAAATCGTCGGCTACATCGCCCGCTGCCTGTCCGCCAAAGTAAACCCATACAACCTCATCTTTTTCATTCTTCAGTACTTTTTCATCGTCACCGCGCCCGTGTTTTTGGCTGCCGGTATCTACGCCATCCTCTCCGCTCTGATCCACCGACTGGGCAGGGAATACTCGCTCCTTCCTCCAAAATGGATCCTCTGGTTTTTTATTACTTCCGACGTTGTCGCTACCATCACTCAGATCACCGGTGCGGCTTTGATCGGTGTGAAGCAAAAGAAGAGAGAGGACCCCACGGCTGCCAATAACATTCTGCTTGGCGGTCTGGCCTACCAGGTCTTTGCCATTGGTTTGTTCATCATCTTGAGCGGCGTGTTTATTTTCCGCGCAAGGAGACAAATCAAGCAGGCCGGTCTAACGCTCTTCATCACTGCCTTTTCGACCGCCACCCTCCTGATTTACCTGAGAACCGTTTTTCGTCTGGCCGAAACCGCCGAGGGTCTGGGCGGCGATCTGAGCACAAAGGAGGTTTACTTTGGTACACTCGAGTTCTTACCCGTGGTGTTGGCCGTGCCTCTCTTGAACGTATGGCATCCCGGACGTTGCGTTGGACGAAGCATTGCGTCAGACTCCAAGGAGGAGGCTGGTATCGTTGAGCTGGAGTCCAGAGGCTAAAACGCGTTTGACTTTGCGTTTCTATTTTTTTAGTGTCAAGGTTTAAAGGGAAGAGGCGTTTCATCTTGTGATACCTCGGTGTTGAAGTCTGTATTTTGGATACTCGAATTGGTAATGAGCCTTTCTTTCATGTTAGAAAATACTATTAAATGATTCACTTGCACGGCATACCTTGATGTTCATTTCTTAATATTGTTCTAAAATATGCCGTTCTATCAGCCCATCATTCTTCCAACTCCTCGCTTGCACTGCCAGAATCGTCACTGCTGCCGTCCCGTCGAAACGCAGCGCCGGGTCTGTCGCCCTTTTTGCCCTTGCCTTTGCTCTTGGTCGCCTTGCCCCTGAGAGTGGCGGGGACCTCCTTCTTGACCTCTCCATTCTCGAGGAGTAACCCAATATCCGGTCGCCTGGCTACGGCCTTCTTCCACAGCGACTGTGGTACGCAGTTTGAAGTGATGATTAACCCCGTGCCACTCTTCCACCATGTAATATTGTGTTCCGGTTGCAGCGCAGTCTTGAGATGAATCCATATGCTAACCTCGGCTGCTTCTTGTCCGAGGCGGGTCTCATTCCCCGCTTCCCCAACAGATACCGGGACAAAGGTGCTGTAATCTGCTCCACCGGGGGCGGAGAAGATACCAAAGGGAGTGAGCAGCAGGCGAGCGTATCGCTGGTATGAAGTTTCGTAGATAACAAACTCTGGGAGGTCCGAGTCCTCGGTCGTGAGCTTGTCTCCTACGGGGACCAGTTCGCTGGCTTTTTGTGTCAGGCCGCCAATCCGAGAAATTTGCCAAAACGCAGCATCGTCACTGTTGGTGTTGGTTGCTTGTCTCAACGCAAAGCGAGCTTTGATGGTGTTAGACACAATGCGCTGAACGTCAGAGAGGGAAGTGTTGTGTTCTTGAATGCGCGAGTGCGTGAGCTGCTACACGTCAGAGCCAAAACTTTTGCTCTATAAAGGATACAACGGCATACCACTTTGCTCAGAGTGATCCAGCCCTCGGCATCTGCCATGAGGTACTCCCCCTGAGGTTCACCCTCATCTTCAGCAGCTTCGCCCTGTTGGATGGCCCTCTTCACAACAAACATCAGAGCCCTGGCGATAGTTGTATCTCTCTCCACAACCACGCTGTATCGACGACCCTTGACGCTCATGCCCCTACTGCGGCCATGGCGGGCAGAGTTGTTGGCCAAGGCGCTGGGAGGGAGAACGCCGCCGAGCTCATTGTTGATAGCTGAGAGGGAAACTGCAATTGCGGTGGCCATGGTGTTGGAAAATAAGAGAACAATGAAAGAGACGGAATGGATAATGGTCAAGAGGAGAAGAGATAGTTTCGGACACATGGACCCTGGTCCCTTATTAACATGTCTAAAGGTTACCGACCCCTCATTTGGGTCGAATATTGCTGGTATTGGGCGCTGCTGACCGCTCGCCAACTCTCATGGTGCAATAGCCGCTTTCTGGCTGCTGTGGTGGCATCAATAAGTCCCTTTTGGTTCACAAGGCAGGATGGAGGAGGGGTGAGCGAGGAATGCTGCCCCTGGCGTCTGTTGATGCCCCTGTGTGGTTGGCTGGTAAGGGGGAGTGGGTCGCCCTTCGGAGTGACGTGACACACCATGCGCCACTCCCACCTTATAGTCTTGACCCCGCCCCCGCCTGTCAAGACTCCTTGGTCTTATCGGCGGCACCTTGAAGGGCGAGGTTTCTTTTTACTTTTTGTCCAACGCTTTCATTTTCAGATTCTTTCCTTGGTTTTCGAACCCGGATGGCATCTTTGATAAAAGCTTCTACATCAAATTCAACCTTCCAGAATATCCATGAAGGATATCTTCCGTAACAAAATTCCCCCTCCGCGGGGTCGCGCAAATGATGGTTAGACTAAGGGCTGCCGTCCCCTGATTGGCATGGCGACCCCCTCACTTTGTACACATGATACACACCGCCTATCCCATCTCTTTTACGTGTCTGGCCGCCCAAACTGTCTGGCCTTGCTTTGGTTTGGTCCAGCTAGATCATCCACCTTGGCCTGCATATGCATCGGGCACGAGCATTGCCTGCAGTCTAATTGGTGATAGTAAGTACTGGCACTCTGTCCCCGTGATATTCTCCCTTGATGCTAGCATCTGGCCCTCCGGGCCGTGTGCTTGGACCAAGTAACTAGGAGCGAGTAATGAACAATATGTTGGCTTAGGACGTGTCGGTGATTCAAAATGACGGCCCTCGATTTGGTTTGCTTCAAGCTGATTGGTTCATGACAGCAGTTGTCCTCTGTTTAGACAAAGTTGATTCCCAGTCATAATTATACTGACAGATGACTACCTTTAACAAGAACCCTCATCAGCTCCTTTAGGCGGCCCATCTCTGCCCTGTCCAGCCATCCCGGTACCAATTTGCCCGATCCCAATCTCCAAGACATTGACCAACAGTGACAAACTGCAGTTTCCTTGCTTTGGCCTGGCCGATCATGTGTTTAGCCAAATCTAATGTCGCCGGCAAGGTGTCATGCGCAAGAGCGATGGCTTTACCGTAACTTTTGTGGTTCGGGTTCCAGAGCTCGTCGCTGAACTTCTCAAACGACTTCCAGATATTCGAAGCGGGTTGGTTCTTCCAATCCTCTGTATCGAGGTTCCACATCACGACGGTGTAGCCCAAGTTCCCCATCTGCGTGAGACAAGCACCATCGCAGTTACCGTGAGGGGCACGCATGTAGGTGGGGAAAAACCCCAGAATATCTCTGAACATGATCTCATTCCACATCATCTGTTGGTTCCTGGACTCTACCGCTTCGCGATTAAGGTTCTCGAGGTGACCCCAGGTGTGAGATGCAAGCTGGTGTCCTTCATTGATAATTCGTCGCAGTATGCTCGGCCAGATCCCCGCACGCGTGTCATAGCCCTTGGGTTCTTGGCCTTGGCCATTGACAAAGAAGGTAGCCTTGACGCCCTCCCGGCGTAACAGGTCAAGAAGGGGTCCTGTCTGTTCTGACGGCCCATTGTCAAAGGTCAGGGCTATCGTGTTACTCGGCGTGCAGTCATAAAGCGGTCTGCCACGGTTTCCAGGGCGGAAATGGTCACGTCGAACCCGTTGGATCGTGTCACTGGTGAGAAAGGTCAGCGTGATCAACGATGAAAGAGCAGGCATGAAGAATGAAAGCTCACATCTCGCAATGTCCATGGCCAACCTGGCAATGCGCTCCACAATGAGTGGCAGAATATCCGCAATAGCCAGCCAGAGAACAGCAGGAAAAGGCAGGACAGCTGGCAAGCCCACGCCCGCAGCGGATATCCTGGTGCTGGTCAAGTACCAGGGTGTCGTTGACGATTTCAAGTTGGTTTCCGAGTTTAGTTGTGTGGGCAGCCACGCCATGGGTGAGGATGAACGTGACTGAAAGAGCCAGAAAGGTCACCAAAGACAGACTGTTCATCATGTTGGCAAGAAGTCTCATAACAAAGGTCACCCGCGGAGGGTAAACAAAGTAAGGAGCAAGCAGGTCTAATAGCTTGGTGCTTTGGGTTGTTTGAGTAACAACTCCGTGGACAGTTCGGACTTGAGACGTCATTGCCACTGCTGTCTTTGAATAGGGGCCTTGCTCCATTGCGTGGAAACTTCACGCCGTAGGCGTCGTCCTCTCCGCTACAAGACGCCATCAAAGCGCCCTGGCTTGTTACAGGGCAAGATCATTACGAGTTTGGCACCGCTAGCTTGACACCGCTAGTTCTGGACAAGCTCAGTCAAAGAAAATGGTACCGTGGTTCGGAGAATTCACAAACAGTCCGGAATTGATTGATTGTGGCTAAGAAACCCTCTCGACAACGGGACACGGCTAAAGACCCTTTTATTTATCTCCAACTCTAAACACAGAAGTTATGTTAGGCTACTCAGGTAACTTGTCTGTTGGCTCACGTTCTTTCCTTCATAAAGCCCGCAATGACCTCCTCTCTCCACCACCAAACGCCCGCCATAGTAGCTCCCGGCCCAAGTACCACCTGACCGCCAGCAGAGAGCAATGCGACCCTGGCTGCCTGCCAGCCCGTGACATACCCTAAAAGTCGAAGATTGAGAATGGAATACGCGGTCTCTCCTAATACACCCACCGTCCCGGTCAGTGAAAAGGGGAGAGTGGCCAGTTCAAACGGTGTGGCCTTTAGACAAACGTAGGCGTGAGCTACCAAGGCGGCATGGACAACAGCCTGGGATACGACTGCAAAGCTGTACGCTGTCCTCAACACTGGAACATCGTCTTTCTTGTACCTCTGAAAGTCCTCTGACTCTGCATCAACATGCCCGTTGCTCTTGTTTTGCCACCACCTAAAAACAGCAGACAAAACTGTGGTCAAGACGGGAACAAGCAGGGGCGTCCCAGTCATCAAGCCTGTCTTCCAAGTTGATTTTGACCTGAATGCAAACAGCGTTGGAATGACATACCCCAGAGAGAGCGCCGGAACCAATGCTCTTGCGATATGTATATTGACCCGTCGACCTGGCGGAACTGTGAATGACTGGAAGGCGGCTACCATTCCATGAATGGGGGCAGTCTTGCTCATTCCGACTCGCGGAGCCTCTATGCCAGCCACAAACAGACTAGGCAATGCGAGCAGTGTACCTTGATTTCCTACCCGATGACCTTCAATGGTGTAAGTCAACAGTGGAGAAATTATTTGTGACAGCGTGTAAATCCCTTGCAGTCGGGTGTTCAGCAGCAAAGGAGCCTGAAATGGGTACGCCAAGCTCAACCCCATTCCTACAGAAAACAATGTCTTGATCACCGCAAGGGGCCATCCTCGGACTGGTTTAGCCGGCAACTCGTGATCGTACGGCACCGCCCTTGGTTTGGGGGGCACTGGCAAAAAGTCTAGCTTCGGGCCGCCAAGCAACCTCGAGCCCATTTGGCTGAGATGATGCTCAAGTCCGCTGAGGGGGAGGACAGTACCGAACGCGAATTTTGTGAGCAGTGGCTTTTCAGAAGCAAATAGGGCCTGTATCTCGTGGCCCATTTTAAGAATATACTTGGCCCTCTCGTATCGTTCGTTTTGCGTTTGCCTGGAAATGGCCTCGATCTCTACTGTTGTCAAGCCACGTAGGCCATTTGGACGATTGTTCCTCGCTCTCAGCAGAAAGTTGACAAACGCTGCCGCTGTCTCGATTGCACCGTTGCCACCCATGCCACCAATAGGATTGGACTATGTCAAAAGACGTGTCAGATGGCAGCTAGTGTGTCGGTTGAGTGGGAAATGCAGACAACTAACCTTGTGAATACTATCTCCCATCAGAATGATTCTTCCCAAAAACCACTTCTTGAAAACTACCTCGTGAAGTGGTGTCAAAGTGGATGAGATCCTCCTCTCAAATAGCTTCCCAAATGTCAAGTCTTCTGTGATCGGAACATGGCCGTATTTCTGCACAAAAACCTCCTCGTCCTCTTTGGTGTATCTCGGAATATCCTTGCCGTATTTGACTTTGGGGAGGCGTTTGAACATGAACCAATATACCCTGTTGTCGGGCCCTGATGCAACCAAGAAGCAGTGCCCGTCCCCAGAGGTAAAGCACTGGTTTCTCTCTGGCCAGTTGTCCACGTCTTTGGCAATTCCAAAACTACATTGGTAGTAACACGGGACCGTGTCTTCTTCCTCTTCAGACGGGAAAGATTCCGGGTCGTCTGACAGGTGGGCCAGTCGTCGCATTTCATGGCGTACTGTACTGTGGATTCCATCGGCGCCTACCGCGATGCTGCCGGTATACGTCTTCCCTGCTTTTGTTCTTACTCGGATGCTGTCGCCAAACTGCTGAATGGTCTCGACATGGCTGTCGAGCACAACACGGTCTTTGTGCCGAAGTTGGTCGAAAAGAACTTGAAGTAGCCATTGTCTGTCAAAGAACAGCATTTCATACCCGTGTCTATCTTGTCAAAAAAGAGAGGTAAGCAACCAACCTATTTGATGTTGGAAGCCCACCAAGATAATCATACCTTCGCTCCAGATGACCAAAAAAGTCCTCAATGCAAGACACCGAACTACCATCTGGATGGCGCATGTGCGCATATTTGACAGTCCCGCTTTGAGCAACTGCTCGAACTGGCTCATAGCATCCTATCTGGTCGAGGATAAGCAGACCATTGGGGAAAAGGCCTATGCTCGCACCAACTGCTGGGGCGATATTGTCGTGAGCCTCTAGTAAGATGTAGTCGATCTCAAACTTTTCCAGCATATTAGCCAGAGTTAAGCCTGCGATTCCTCCCCCTATTATGATGATTTTGAAAGGGTTATCCGGAGCGGACATGCTGATGGTTCGCCCTATGGGATTCTTGAACTTTGATGAACAGGTTTTGAGTGCCGAGAACAGTGAAGGTGACAAGTTGCTAATTGTACTGATCTGCTGTTGGTCCTGACGCCTAAACTTCAGTTGATATATGTGCCTCTACATAGCGTAGCATCGCGGCAAATCCCCCTGCCTTCCGGCATTTCGGGCCACTTATAAGTCCGATCTGGTGATTCTGCGGTCGCTTCGCCATAATATTGGCATTAGTCGGTGCAGTAAATGCCGATGGCCGGTTGGGACTCATGAATCCGGGCCTGAGCAAACCGGCGCTATTGTTGCTGTTATTAAAATTTACGTGGGGTGTAACATACATTATTGTTAGATAACACGATGCACTCTATGAGGGTCCATATTATGGGGGGTCGCAACTGTGTGATTGTACTGCTTGTTCTTCTCTCTGTTCCTGCTCTCTTTTATAGACCTTCTGCAGGATTCATTCTGCCACATGGCCACCGCTACCAGACCATGGCCGCGGCCGACAGACCATGGCCACCGCCAACTGAAGGATGAACTCCTGTTGAGTTCAAGGCCTTGATTCCTGAGGCATTATTGCATAGCGCTAGGTCAGCCACACCTTTGGGGGACAAGGAGATTACGTGAGGTGGTCCAGAGGGCATGGAGTTCTTGGCAAAGATGGGGTATTTGAGAGTTCCCAGTGTTACAATTCCCCTGGTCTTGGGATTCTCCATACAAGTAATATACATGCTTGAAATACACACAATATAACCTGATCAAGTTGCAAGCACTGGTTTCAACAACTCCTTGCTAGTAAAATCCCTTTCTTTCTGACAATTATCAGCGAGTGACCCACCCAGCGCTGCTGTCAGATCAATCAATCAACTATGGACCTTGGATTTGATTTGACTGAAATGTTTGGCTGCCGTATCTAATTTGATTGATTTGATTGGACTGATCTGACCAAATCTGATGGCTACGGTACCCGATGAAACTATTCCTTACATTACGCCTCCCTAACCCTGACTGCTCTGAGCTCGATGCAATCATTCCGTGCCCAATTCTTCATCAATTGAAGCATCTCGATCATGGCCTCTCTCAGGGAATGCTGTTGTGGCGTTATCGTTAGCTTCGCCGTGCTGAATGCCCTCTCACAGTCGTCTCCCATTGCAGGTATAGCTAGGATGTCTAATGCAAGCCTACTGAGCCGTGGAAACGAGCCATTGTGATCAACCTACTATTGAATAGAGTCAGAAACTTCTTGAGGCTCAAGTCTGTAGTATCTATCAAGCTCGCTGCCTACTCGAGTGGGCCGCGGATGCTTGCTCTTAAGCCATTGAGTTAATCTACTTGGATCATTCTGCTCAACAGGCAATATCAGCGACACCGAAGATTTAGGAGACTCTTCGAGAATATCTTTATTCTCAAGGGTAGGATATCCTTCCTCAAGGAATTCCTTTAGTTGTTGCCTAGTACCCCTCAGTCAAGTCAGCTGCACTGTTGAAGTCCAATTAGCCTCAAGGAAGCTTACGTCGAGGCCAAGGTGCACAATGGTAGATGCTGCGTAAAGAGGGGACTCTCTAAGTGAGGTGTAATACTCGTTGAACTGCACCCAAGCATTATTCATGCAGGCCCTTATATACGTCCTCTCGTCTGCTGCTAGGTTTGAGATACGGCTAACTGGCCGCGCCGTGTAAGTCGAGCGAGCATAATCAGGCAGGGCGATATCTGTTTGTGTGGTCGGTGTCGACGGCCAAGTCATTGAATTTGAGCCAGATCCCAGCGAAGGAGGCTCGCTAGCCTGCTGAGAGGCCAATTCTGCAGCTAACTCCGTAGCAGGGTCGTCGTAGAGGGCTTTTCACTCTTCAAGATGTTCCAGGACGAATACCATGCTGGTCATGAGCTCCCACAAGTGCCCATGGCTGCTGCCGTGGGCATGTCCCTGCGTTCTCGTTGTGAGGCTGTAGATCGGCTTGAGCACGTGTTGAATATCGTTGAGAAGCCTTCAATCGTCAGTTTTTAGGTAATTCTGACGAGGCAGCTGTGGCGAGGCACTACTGGGGTCAAGGTTCAGCAGGTAAGCCCGAATCTCTGCTTGCTTCTCCCAGGCTCGCCTGATCATTAAATATGTTGAATTCCATCGCGTCACGTTATTCTGCCGTAGCTCAAGCTTCTTAGAGGATTCCTCGGAGAAGATCAAGTCCTCAGAGTTATTACACTCTTGAGCGACGTTCCTGAAAGCCTCACTGCGTTGTGGTGAGGCTCTGATAAACTTGACGATGTTGTGAAGCTTTCTAATTGGACCTTTGCGCCGCCAATGCTTGAGGCCCTCTTCGTACTGATTAAGAGCATCATAGGAGTCAGACTGAATCTCAAAAGCATCGCTATCCCCGCCAAAAAGAAAGGCTTTTGCAACTAGGTTTAAGATGTGACCGAAACATCGGATCCGCCGTGCCTTAACATCGTCGTTATCCACCTGGGGCATAAACCGAGGAAAGAAAGACTGTAAAAAAGCGTCGTTATTTGAAGCATTATCACAGATCGCTACCCCAAGCCTCGAGTCAATTCCCCAATCCTTGGTGACTTGTTCGAGGGTATTACCAATGTTCTCGCCGGCGTGGGTGCTTAATTGGCGTCGGAAGCCGATTAGGCGGTTCTTGTGATGGCACTGGCGCGCAGCGCCCCAGTACCATCGCCATATATACACCACTGATCTGAGTCAAGCCGGCAAGCTTGACTCACCTGTAGCTTTTGATAGCAATCACAGTTGGTTTGTTGCAGTGGTCCTACCTACCGTGACAGTTCTGCTGACAAGATTCCCGGTCGAGGAAGTGCACGAAGATTGCAATAAATGCCAGGGCATTTTGGAGAGGCCCAGAGGTCAAAGCTGATATGGATTGATGTCTGGGCACTATTTAATTCCTTCTTGATGTGACCCTTGCTTGCCCAGAAGATTTCTGCGAGATCCTGGCTCAGTGTAGTCCTTCCCGGCGGCTGTTCCTTGGCTAGATTCAGATTGTAGCTTTCAAGAAGCTTCGTCATGAAGGGATTCGAGAGAACAGTGAAGGGCAGGTCGGCCACAAGATCTGTTTGTAGCTCTTTGGGCTACGTTTTGACAATAGAGCCTGCCCATAACTGACAGAATAGAGTCCAGACTGTAGCTTGGCTGAATATCACTGCCTTGACCTGTCAACCTGTGCTACCCGTGACATGAGGCACCGGCGATGGTGGCACGAGGGTGGACTTGACGCCTTGGCTATGTTGTGTTTTGCATGGCACTTTCCACCAATCAGGCCGGGCAATCAGAGTGCCGGGTCCCGGATTATTGTCAGAATTACGATGCACTCTGTGAAGGTGAGTATGATGGGGTTTGCAACTGTGTGATGGTATTGCTTCTCTGTCACGGGTAGCACAGGTTGACAGGTTAATGACAGTAATATTCAGCTAAGCTACAGTCTGGGCTCTATTCCGTCGGTTACGGGCAGCGTGGGCAACGAGCTGAGACAAATTCATCTCATTTCATGAGATGAGCTACTGAGCCGAGACGAGCCGGGCCTTTTTTTCCGTGGGATGAGATGAATTCTTCTACCGGCTCAATCTCAAGGGCTCAATGA
>MU866383.1:0-37385 GCA_033296915.1 Triangularia setosa | reverse complement strand
GTTGCTTGCTTCACTTCCCAACGACTGGCTCAGAGCTCGCAGTTCACTGTGTCGTTGGCTGTGATCCAGGCTGCAGGTGGTTGACGTGTGACATCCAACCAAGAGACCTTCGCCCACCGAGATCTTGCGTGATACTTGGTTTAACGAAAAGGACTAGTCTTTGTAAGTTGGTTATATAATTTGCATAGATCAGCTGTAGGATAATGAGTTGACTTTATAAATATATCAGTACCTCCTCGTGGGTTCTCTGATCTCTCCAAGTGTTAAGCGTCTTATCTTTAGCATTGAAGGTGTCGAGCGCGCCCTTAACTTTTAAATCGTAAAAAAAAGTCTTTGTCATAGTACCAAAGGACGTCAAGAGTAAGCTTACAGCAATGATATATAGGAATCAAGACTTGGTTTCTGTCAGAAGTACGATGCATTCTGTGAAGGTGACTATCATGAGGGTTGCCACTGTGTAGTTGTATTGCTTGTCCTCCTTGTCCTTCAAAGCCAAAGAACCTCCATTATATCTATACATGATGACAACGTTGGTGGCAAATGGTACCATGTCCAGTTGAACTCCATCCAGCTTGGTTGACCAGAACCCCTTTCTGTCTGACAGGTTCTGATCAGGCGTTCGTCACACTTACCTAAGGTGAGGGCCTGGGCTGTGCCGCAGTGATGAGCCAAGTCCAGCACAAACGTGCACGGACATCCAAGTGTGATCCAGTCGTTCAGCTAAATCCTTAGCAAGACGCATTTCTTGCGATAGCACACATATGATCATGATTTTGGCTTCAAAGATCGGAGTCGTAAATGTCTAGATATGCAAAGAGTTATGCTTCATGATTATTCCGCCTGAGAGCCTGAAAATACGAGCTCGATGTACCGAAGTACCTAAATTTTTGCCGCTCGTTTTATTTTTGATTTTGATTTTCTGTCGGCGCTTATGCGCCTAAGGTCATTGGAACATGAAGGGGAATGAATGTAGAAATAAGGAAGGAAATCTTCCTCAAGTTTTGGCAGTATGTCTTCCAGAATCAGCATTGGATTTCCCTCAAAATGATAGTCTGGTTGTACTATATAGTTGGGTATGAGGAAAGAAGGCTCCAAATGTTCAAAGAATAATGAGCATGTTCTTTTGGGTCAATTTCAATGTTGTCACTTTCTCCAGTGTAATATAGGTAGGTGCTAGAGAGAAGCCTAACGCTGAGGGAGAATCAAATGTTATTTCGATAAGCCGGCGGCAACAAACCCTCAAGCTCGGCCTTGATTTGCAAAGCCACAGTCTTGGAGTGGTAGCGATGATGCTGAGTTTGGCCACCCATGAACCAGAAGTTGTCGATCCCTCGCTGTCGTTTCCACAGCCCTCTAATCTCTCCCTCGCCGTCAACACCAAACGTGGCATCAAGTCGGCTTGCAATATCTTTGGGGCCCAGCAAGTGCGAGTCCCCTTCATCTCCATCAGGCACGTTCTCACCACCCAATATCTCAAACACTGTGTCCCGTGCATTTTTGTCCGCAAACCCAGTGCACCAGACAATAGCATCAGCATCCACCGTTCTTCCATCAGCAAACCTCAGCCCAGTTTCTGTGTATGATATGGGTTCCGCCCCAGCAATTACATCCACCTTGCCCTCCGCAATCACCTCCATCCCTCCAATATCCACATAATGGCCCCCTCCCCTCTCCAGAAGGTTATGCATAAGACAAGCATCAGGGTGCGCACTATCAATGACTGGAAGCCCAGCCTCGATCACCTTCTTGTATCTCTCTGGTTCTTGTGCAGCAAGCATGGCGAGTAAGCCGTGGGCCATATGGCAATCTACCCACGTAGGGAAAGTCATCAAGATCTTGTCGCATACTTCTGCGCCAAGTTCGTTGTAAAGCCCAAAACCGCGCTTGTCCATTACATGGCCTACTGGGAGGACGTATGTTGGTGAGCGTGCGACTATTGTTGTGTGCAAGCCGGCAGCGTGGCAGCCTTCAAGGATATCAAAGGCCGTGTTGGCTGAGCCGATGATGAGAACGGACTAACATCTTGATCAGTAAACGATCGTCTCCAAGCTTGAGAGAGGGTAATCTACCCTGACACCCTTGTCCTGGAGAGTTTTCTGTGGATTCTTGTACGAGCTAGAGTGCAAGCTGATGCCCTTGTATACCCCTTTATTCGCAACATCAGGCATGTGAGGCTTCTGCGAGACAAACCCTGTTGCTTGAACAAGATGCTTCGAGATGGCTGTTCGTATACCATTTGGAGTCTTCAACTTGACGATCCATCGCTGAGCTGATTGGTTGTAGTGTGTCGACTGGATCTGGGTTGAGGTGATCATGTTCAAGTTGAACTCTTTGACATACAGCCGGACTTGGTTTGCCAGCTCGTCTCGCGTCAGCAGATGCGAGCCCTTGAGATCTTCGCCGTATGCTAGAGCCATGTCAGAACGAGAAAGCAGATGGCAAGGAAATTGTTCGACTTACGCAAATAGGGCATATCACAGATTGCAGTCGGCACGTGGAACTTCATAAAGTCGTAGCGAAGAGCCCAGTTGTCACCTGGGTTGGGGTTCTGTTCGGCCATCACACTTTCCACGCCAAGGGCTTTCAGGCGGGCAGCAAGGGTCACCGCACTATGCACATGCACTGGGAGTTAGCTTTTGAGGCCATTCCCAGTCAACTAGGTGAGCGTACCCATTTCCACCACCAATGATGAGGACATCGGTTTCGAGATCATTGACGCCATTAACCACCTTTGAGGGTGCTCGTAGGAGACTCTCATCCTCTGGGTGAATGTCCAAGGTCTCAAGCCTGGTGCTCAAAATCCAGATCTTCCATTCCAGACCCTTGCCACTTTTGGTAGGTAAAAGTACCATACGTGCACTGCATCTGGCAGCGGGGGAGCTTGTCCTCAGCGACAGACTGCAATCGATGAATTGCTTGCAACCGAGTCAGGTCATGTCAGCTGGAACTCAAAGGAGAGAACACAATAAAATCTCACCAATGTTGGAGAGATGGGCAGGAAATGAGTGAATTCAAGATCGAAGTGCTGGGCACCGCGCATCTTCATGGTCTCTAGTAGACTTGATGCGACCAGGGCTGGTGTTGAGAAGGTGCGGAGGTGGTAAGTCAGCGCCAACGAATCCTTCCAATAGGCCTGCTCGGCAAGAAAACAGTTGCTAAGTGCATCTTGGTCTTCCTTCGTAATTGCTTTGTTGAAGGCTGCCAGAACATGGCTGGTGATCATGGTAACCTCTGCGGGCGTGATGGACGAGTGATCCAGGGTTCCTGAATCAACACTTGGTAGGGGATGCTCGGCCAGCTTCTGACGTAAGTCGGCGGCGGCCGGGTAATGGTTTTCAGAAGCTAGGGATACACGGAGATATTAGCAAACTTTCATGGTAGATAGCTCTTCGGAACTCACCAGATCCCATGATTTAGATGTTAGTGATAGGATCCAACAACAACGGCAGTACAGCCTGAAAGTATTCCACTAAACACACATAAGAGACCTCTCCTTTATATCTGCTCCGTATGTCTGGGCATACAAAACTGGTAATATAACCCCGCAGACAGGGGTCCGCTACTCTTGCGTAAGCATGCAGATAGTCGGCATTATCGACTTCTGACCCTGCAGCCTCAGCGGGAAGAGGCAAGGTTTGCGATCATGATCAGCAACACACTTCTACATATCACCAACATACGGGAGCCACATTGGGAGGGGAATAGCGATATGCCAAAGTCGTTCATGGTGGGTACTTCCTGTCCAATGTGGCTGCAGGGTGACTAGGCGAATGTGGCCATCTTTGCGAGGTACGCTCGGCACTTTCTTTCTTGTGCTACCATCAATGATTACCTGCATGGCTGGTGCCAAATGAAGAGAAAACAAGTAGGTTAAACGTTCAATGGAGAAGATCAAGCAGAACAAAGCGTGCGGCAAGTGAAGGACAATAAGATGACTGGATCCAAATCAATTCGCTCAAGGTATAAAACTTGCTGAAGAGCTGTTGTGTTGTGAAAAGAACACACTAAAAAAACTAAACCAAACATTCATGATCGTTCATCACACGTCCTTCATGTCCACGGTGCCGGCACCTCTCCTCCGTTCATAATTTTCCACCCCTAACCTTTGAGTCCCTGAACTAGACCTCTGTTTCGTAACCCCTGAGCCCCTATCTGTCAAGTCCCTACAATTTTCCAACTACCCCGAACACAGATAGTTCGTCAGAGTATCTAGAATACAGCAATAACACCCAAAATACCAGCAACGCCCATCGCAACACCTCCAAATCCACTCTCCTTGACACCAGCGTTCACAGTCACGGGCGTGCCAGTGGGGCGGGCGGTAGTGGTGGTGGCGGTAGCTCCCTCATCATCGCTCTCACCATCGGTGTCGATGCCATCGTTGTCAGTGTCGGTATCCTCGCCGTCAGGAGCAGCGGTAGCCCCAAAACCAACAGTAGCGCCAGTAGGCCCAGCTGCAGCGCTGGTAGTGGTAGTGGTGATATCGTCGTCATCCGAGTCAGTGTCATGACCGTCGTTATCGGTCTCGGTATCATGACCGTCATTGTCGGTCTCATCCCCAGCGACGACGCCAGAACCGGTGCCAGCACCGACATTGGTGTCGTCATCCGTATCAGTATCGTGGCCATCATTGTCAGTGTCATCACCGTCGTTGCCAACAACCCCAGTACCCGGGCCGGAGACGACATCGTCATCAGTGTCATGACCGTCGTTGTCGGTGTCAGTGTCGTCCCCATTTACAACTGGAACTCCGACAGCGGGCTGTCCGACGTTTGTGTCATTGTCAGTGTCGGTGTCGTCACCCGTGTCAATGCCAACAACGCCGGTCGAGACATCGTCGTCCGTGTCAGTGTCGTCGCCGTCTCGGGTGGCCAGTGTGTAGCGAGCAGCGGCGGGTCCATCAGGGTTGAGAGGTCCGTGGGGGTGGGCAAGGACGGAGACGGAGAAGAGAGCCGCGAGGAGGAAGTTGCGAGTGAGCATTTTGGCAGTGGTTGGAAAAGTTCAAGTATGATTGTTTTTGGTGGTGGTTGATGTGTTGAATTGAGAGCTCTGGATAGAACGAGAGTTGTCTTGTGTGTTTTGGAAAGACTGTGTCTGAACGAGTGTGTCGGTCGATGATGAGCAAGAAGAATTGGACTTGGGAATCGATGGGATACTCAGCTTAAGTACAAACTTTCTCATCTAGGTACGATATCCTCGACTTCAGTATCTCAGTCTCTAAGTAGAGCCAAGATCATGGCCATGCCTACTGATGACCTGACCATGCCCAACACGCGACATCCCAGTACCCTGTTGGCAGAACTATCTCCAAGCGCACTAACCTTTTTGACAGCCACTCTTGGGATTCTGTCCTACCATCAACACCTCATCAACACCCCACAAGCCATAGTGAAGCATAGCATCTCAGGGCATCATAACGACCATAGCTCGTGGTCGCGCGGCCTTAGCCTCAAGGTGACAACGCAAGCAGTCAACGCAACTCAACCGGATCTGAAACGATAGATGGATCGGGAAACGCCCTTTCCCGCATCGACACGAGATTTCCAAGAGCCTTGGAAGTTGGAGACGCAGTACAAAAATAGAGCTTCACACCAAGGAAGGCCACTCTTGAAAGGAGATGGTACGATGGCCAATCCTATCATTGTGTTGGCACACATGCCTGACCAGCAAAGGTGCAGAAGATACCATCAGGAAAAAAGGTTCTTCAGCTGACACTTGGCTTTCTTCGCTCTCTCGTGCCTTGAACTCTCACCAGCCTCTGACATTACGTGGCGCTGGAGACCCAAAGCTCTGGGCGGGTGGGCTCGATGGTCTCGGCAGTGGAGCCTGCGAGGTTTATGTTGGGTAAGGTGCCTTAAGACTTGGTAACCTGCCATCTGTTAGATCTCCCGGCTTGGCAAGTTTGAATTGTGGCATTGATAGGAGTTATCAGTGCTGGGGATCATGATAGGCGTCTGGGCGGTCTTGCACAGCCTCAAATTTTTGGGGTCGAGATTGATGACGACGACAGCAGTCAGCCAAGCACACCAACTCTGGACAGAAAGCTTGAACTTTCTAATTATGATCTACCAAGCCTTTTTGACAACCTCTTTTTCGTAATTGCCGGTTGCGCAGTTTGCAAAGAAAGAAATAGATCGTGCTTGTGTGGCTGAAGACAGAACAACAAGCAAAGCCAAGATGCCAATGCGATAGTGGCTTGGCTGCTTGCTTGTTCAGCTCAAGCAGTGTTTTGACCCCAAATGGCCTGACATTGATGCCGATGTGTGTCAGAAGGTAGTCATATCATCGGATTAAACGTACGTCAAAACGATAAGCTGAATGCCTCTTGAGCCTCATTCGCCTCATCGACAACTATCTCGACGCTGGAAAAAAAATTAGAAGTCTCTGGAGCAGACTGTGAGCCGAGCTCATGATTTTGCTTAGAGCGCACATATCGAGTCTTCACATTGTCAGTTACGATATTTGTGGTGTATCAACTGAATCCAGGTTTCTATTAGTTGCCTAGTAGTATGTATGTAGAGAGCCCATCCAACCAGAATTGCATTCCAGCCGTCCCCCCAGGCCTTACCAATGGCGTGAGTAAAGTAAAACAAAACCCCAAGAATATGCCGGAAGAAAAAGACCAGACGTCTTACTTCTCCAGTCGTGGAATAGCTGCCATTCCTCCCTTTGCATTCGCGGAACATCGCAATCGTCGCCAGTTAGTTGTTCGGCATGGGCATTCTATCCCATCTCTTGTTCGGTCAACCAAGAGAACTCCGAAGCGTGAGGTGTGTGTGCGAAGCTGATATCGAAAGACCGAACGCAGGTAGGGACGATAACTGGCATGCGGAGAGATGACATGTGTCTCGGTTGTTGTCCAAACAAGTCACCAAAACGACAGCCTCAGAAAAGAACCGATATCGAAAATAGAGGTAGGAAAGGGGAAAAGAGAGAGTAATACGTTTGTCGTCGGTTCGTGACCTCGCTCATCGATGAGTACTATCGTCCAGGGACCGCAGATAGGTACCTGGCGGAGGAGTAGCCAGCATATCGACATAGACGTCTGTGGAAGTTCAGTCAGAACACACCAATTAAAATGCTAGGGACATGACAGAGAGATGACATTGAACATCCAGGCCTGTAGATTAGGCCGCGAGGACCCTTCCCGTCCTCTGATAAGGAAATTCCAAAACTGAATTTCAAGCACGGACACTTCCAAAGAGCAGAAAATGAAGCAAGCAGCATAATAAATAGGTAGATCGGCCACCGACTCCTGATACCCGACTCCAGACTCCCTGTGCTGTCACTCCACCCCCGGGTATCTTTCTCGATTGTCCATCCGTAATAACGCCCTGAAGAACCCCACGAACATGAACAACTTCCAAAATTAGACGAAGGAAAAGGCGCTGTGCCACGTATGCAACTCCGAGATGTGTCTATCCTCCAGGCCATCCCACCCTTGCGGTTATGTAGCCACATAGACTTATTTCTGTATAGCTAGTCGGTTTGATAGTTATTATTATAAAGGACTTCTGCCAATTGTGTGAACCGTGTCACATTGAACTACATGATTCTACGGTCGCAAGATCCGCGACAATCCTTCCTAGACCCTGCCTACAGATGACTCATCTATTGCCATATCGCTTTCCAAAGTTCCAACTGTATGTGAGACCACCGCTTAGAAAGTACAGATTTGTCCGAGACCGGAATGGAAGTTTCAGTGTAGAGATCTTTGGCATAAGGGAATATGCATGGGCTTCCCGCGCAATGAGCACTGCCGACCGAGGCCGACAGCATACCCGTTTACCGCGCTCCTACATCCCTTTGCACACCCCGAGCTATTAGTGCAACATTTTTGGGTGCCGGCCCGAATGTTTCTCTGAATGACATAATGTTGTCCGCTGCCCAACAGTGGCCGATGTGCTGGTGGCGATGGACGGGGCAGCTGTGCCTCGATGTGATGCTGAACGGGGTCTGGTGTGGGCGAACCACAAGCGAACGTCAGCGACCTTCTGATGCCTCAGCTATCTAACTGACATTATGATCACTCACAGGTCATTCCTAGGTAAGATGTAGGTGGGGCTTGGTTGGAGCCCGGCTTGGAAGACCCAAGGTCCAAGTCAAGTGAGTGGTGTCAGTCGAGGCAAGTAAAAGAGGCCGTATGCTGATGAGATCGTCAACCATGACCCATCGGGCAGAAGATGGGCCAGCCTAGTCCATGGGGTGAGGGGAGAGAGAATTTGGATCGGTTGGCAGATGGAGTCTTCAATCGGGGAGGCATCATGTAGAAGAGAGAGGAATGAATAGATGGACCAATTGTCCCGTGGATAGGTATTGTGCTAAATAACGATGGGCTGGTCTGGGCCTCCTCTTGGACTGTCGTGCCGGTACCGGGGTTGTCGAGCGTCGTCAGGCTCAGGGCTTTCCTTGCGTCAGTTCAAGAGCCGACAAAGGTGTTGCCGGTAGAAAGCGGTGCAACAGACGAAAGGCGGCGGATGTAAGCAGCTGAGCTGCTCGGATGGCCATCGCGGTCAGGCTATCGAAAACAGTCCTCTAGTTAGCCCGAACTAACAGTTGAGGTGTCTATTGGACAGGGGCTGTAGGGCGTGCGAACAGCACAGAATGTTGCGTAAGGATTGATGCTATGCAAAGCAACACTTACACTGCCGTGAAGACAGCGCCTACCCGCAGCCCGAACCGGCCACCCTATCACCAACCCTTCGCGCTATCGAGCACACTATCTACAAAGGAATTGACCCCTGTCAGAGCGACGGAGAGGAGAGCGGAAGAAAAACATGTTTTCATATTAAAATTACCCAAAAGAAATTCGCTGGGTGGTTGGGCGGATAGGAATTGGATGAAAGGGAAAAGGAGAGAACCCAATGGTTGGGCTCTCCAGCTACTTTTAAATGGCATTCTGGAACAGCAAGCAAGAGCCGTGTCCGTACCTTCTTTAATGAAGGATGAACATTGCATCATCGAACTTACCTCACAACACGGTGAACCGAGTGGCTAACGAGCTGGGTTGAGGCTAGCACGACATGATGAGAATATTAAAGGCGCGTTTTTAGTCTTTGATTTCTCGTTATCTTGGATAAAATATCCTGGGAGGAAGTGGTGAGGGCTGCAGGAGAGGCTCGCCACCATCTCGTCCTATTCATGGTGCTGTTATACAACAAGGCTCTTGGAACCCTTAGTTGAGGAAGGCGAGGCTGGTTGGTGACTTATCCTTCGCCGCCGTTCATCGCTAAACGAACATTACTGTTGTGTGAAGTCCCTGACTACGGACATGGTGGCCCACCCTTAAACTCTCCGTTCAAGTCAAACACCATGTCCACATTGAACAGCATGTCCAAGCTTCACAGCTATTGACCGGCCAGGCCAGACTTTTTCCACCTGAAGGCTCCTGCTCTGGGCATTAATATTGCCAAGATGCTTGATCAGAATTCTCCCATTATAGTTCACCATCACTGGCGCTGTATCGCACTTCCTGTACTATTTGGACAGAACCCCTGCGCGAACACCATAGGATATCCACTGAGGTGCCCGAAATGGAGATTCCATTTTCGAGATAGCTAAGTGATGCCGCTTTTCAAATAAGAAAGTCGCCTCTAGAGAATCAGGAATGAAAGACCATGGGGAGGAAAAAGACTTTTCATTGAACTGTGTTCCATTGGCTGCAAGGCTCAATACATGCAAAGAAGCAAATTAGCTGGAAAAGATCGTAAATGGAATGACGAGATTCTCTTCTCCAAACCTAACCCTTCAACCACGTGAAATCCCCTCAATTAATCACTACATGCTTCGAGAACTTTCCATGTGACTTCATTCTTCTGATCCTCGATACCTCCCCCCCTTCCACAGCCGCAAACCAAACTCTACAACTTGCTATCCACCCACCTCGGCCTCCGCTTCTCAACAAAACTCCTCACCCCCTCTTTCATGTTCTCTCCTGCATCAATCCGTCCATAAACCCCCCTCTCCAAAATATCAGTCGCCATCTCTGGCCCGACCCCCTCCCACCCCAGCTTTAACCCCTCCCGGCTCGCAATCACAGCATCAGGACTATTCCCGCTAATCTCCTCCGCCACTTCGACCGCCTTCTTCACCACCTCCCCCTCTCCCACAACAAAGTTCACCAGCCCCCACCCCTTCATCTCCTCCGCCCCGTAGCTCACCCTCCCCAGCAACGCCATCTCGCTCGCCCTTTGTCGTCCCACCGTCTTGACCAACCTCGGCAGTGCCCCCGCCAGCGCAATCACGCCTTTGCCCACCTCGGGTAGTCCAAACTTTGCCTTTACGCCGTCGGCCACCACAAGGTCGCAGTTGATCACCATCTCCATACCCCCGCCAAAACACAAGCCGTTCACCGCCGCAATGATGGGTTTTTTCCCTCCTGACCGGTTCGATAAGCCCCCGAACCCAGCGGTGGTCATTTTTCTCTTTTCAACGTGTTCCTCGTGAGAGCCAGATCCATCGGGGGCGTGGGAAGAGTCCCATTCTTTGAGATCAGCTCCCGCACAGAAAGCTCTGCCAGTTCCAGTTAGGATGGCACATCTGAGCCAAGGCTGGCTATCGAACCAGTTCCAAAGCTGGGCCATGGCTATGTGCTGAGGGATGGGGATGGAATTGAGGGCCTTGGGGCGGTTGAGCGTCACCAGCAACACATGGGGCGCGGGGAAGGAGATGTCTGTGTGTGGGATAGGGGGAGGGGGGTTGGTGATTTGCTTGGGGAGGTTGTTGGACGCTATCATGATGGCGGCGGTGTTGATAATGATGGCTAACTACAACAAAATAAGAAGGTAGGTTTGACTGTTGCATAAACAGCAACACTTACATTGAATAGTAGGCGCGGTATAAGATATAAGTCAACCGCCCCCTCACTAACCCTGGTCGGCAACAGCGTCATTCTGTTGGGGCTGGCTATGGAGGGTGTGGTCCCGCGGCGCGGATTGGGTGGCAACGGCATCCGTGCCGAGGCTCACCCGGATCTCCAACTCCGGCAGGCAGGCTGTCTCACCACTCGCGAGACTAACTCCAAGTCCAGCACGCGATTCGGTAGAAAATAACAAATTAAAAGTTTCCTACAATGGTGAATCTAACCAGCAACTCCTTCACTCTGAAATTGTGACCCGGGGTACTGCTGCTCCAGAGGACTTTTTGGTAATAAATGTACAGTAATTGAATGAACCATCCATCTTCCCACGTCTCAATGATGTTACCCTAAGCAGGCAACCCGCGCTTCTCGCTTTCTGTAAAGAAAATGACCATGCGCCAGAGCTTCTTGACCAGGTCTTCCGCATCCTCGTCCAAAGCCTCGCCCAACGTTTCTACGAGCTCGGCTGGCTTCTGGTGCTTGCGCAGGTGCTCCTCCACCACGTCCACCAAGAACTGCTCTTGCACGCCCAAGAACTCGACCACCTTCTTTTCCACAAAGGGCCGCAGCTTGTCGCGGATGATGCCTTCCTCCAAGTAATCCCACTTGACGTTCCAGGCCCACAGGCCCTCCTTGTCGACAGGGATTTCCTGGGCGAGCGCGCGGACGGCATTAGCAATGTCCTCTTCTGTCATCGCCTTGGTGTCGGTGATGGGCTCAAACTTGATGGGTATAAGTGTGCGCCTCGCCGTCTTGTCTTGCTCGTCGTCGTCCAAAAGACCCTCCACTTCAGCAACAGTGCGCCGCGTTGTGGCAGCGCGCTGGGCAACCTTTTGAGCAGCAGCGCCAAAGGAAATGGTAACCTTTTGTGGTGCCGCAGGTGCCGCGGGGGCAGCAGGACGATGGACCGCCATCGCCTCAGCCTGGCGTTCGAGGAAGGAATCAGCCATATCTCTGGCCTGCTCCATGTCAGCCTCGGCCTTGCGTAGCTCTTCCTGCTCTTGCCTTCTGTCCATCTCGTCGCGCGCCGCCTCCTGATTGCGAAAGGCGGTCCGGTCACGAATCCATTGACTGTGATCGCGGTAGTAAAGGTGGAGCTTCCGAGATGCTTCCCTCTCGTCGTCCCAATTCTTCTCCTTATCCAGCTGGTCCTCTTTCCTCCTAGCAAAGCCCTCTGTCTCAACCTTGTCACGCTCACGTTCTCTTTCCAAGGCGGCCGCTCGTTGTCTCTCACGGTTGACCCATTTCCGCTCTGACTCGAGGTAGGCCTTGTCGTCCTCTGCACGATGCTTGGAAAGCTCACGCTCGTAGAGCTCTTCGTCGTCGGCATCTGTATCGTCTTCATCTCGAAAATGTGGTCCATGGCCATTAGTGGTTCCGCCGTTCACAAAGTCAATGCCCCTATTCTGCCCTCTAGGACCTGACGGCGCATTGGGAATACCACGTGGGCCAAGGGGAATGTTGTTGGAGTTGTTGGAGTTGGCGCCTGGCGGGGGGGATTCCAGGCGAGACTTTCTTGGCGCGCCATTCCGTTGCCTCTCCTGCTCCTCAAACTCTTCTTCTCTCCTAAGCCGTTCCAGGTCCCTGCGATTACTCCTGTCTCTGAAGGCAGCGATTTCGGCAGCAACTGTAGCGCGCATTTCAGCAGGAATATCGGCAAGGTCGTCCTCGGGGGCAATCGGAATGTTGATCACTTCAACATTGTCGCCCATCCCGTTGATTCCATTACCCATGGTGGTATCACCTTCGGTATCCCTGCCACCCCCGACTCGAGGATAGAAGAGGTTCCAAATAAACTGCTTCAGGGACTGCCGGGCCTCATACAACCTCGCATCATAGTTTGAATCATCGGGGAGCGCTTCCTTCCATGACTCAATGTACTTTTCGGTGCTAGAATCGACCACAACCTGCAACTTGACTTTCTCAATGTCCTCAAACTTGTCGTCATCGTCAACTGGGGGGTTCTCAATCGGCACTTGCTTCTTCACGGGGACCTCGACGTCTTTGAGTAACTCGACTGCCAGGGCAAGTGATTCAGGGTCTTCGTACTGGGCAAAACCAAACAAATCCCCCTTGTGCTCTGATAGATGGGACTGAGCCGAGCCCCATCTTTGCACCTTGCCAACCGTGTTCAACAGCTTCTGAATGCCTTCCTCGCCGCCCACGCCGTTGGGAATCTTGTGTACGAATATCGTCCGAAGTCGCTCCTCGGCCGTGGGTGGTACTAGGGACTGCACATTTTCTCTCATCTGCGCCCGAGACTGATCATGCCGATCTGAACCAAGGCCGGGTCTGGCCGATGTGGGGGTGTGCGAGTCTCTCCGATCAGTCAGAGAGGCGCCAGGCTTGAGAGGTGGTACGGTGGCGCCGAGACGGATCACGGGGGCATTGAAGTTGATGTTGGGGAGGTTGGGGGGCGGTTGAAAGGACGCAGGCAGGCCGCTTGGTCGATTAGCTTGAGCAGAGAGACTGGACTGCTGGACACCCGGGGGTGGTGCCATTCCAGGGGCAGAGGACATGCCTGGAGGGGGACCTGAAAGGACACAAGTTAGCGACAACAAAACATGGGTCAATGTCGGGCGACGGCATACCTAGACCGGGCGGTGGTGCCATTCCAGGAGCATGGGTAGCGCCTGAGAAGGCAGCATAGTTGGGAGGAGCGCCATAGGGCGGTGCTATATGGGGGGAAGTGTCAGCAGCAGCTATCAAAAACAAGGCTGCGATGGAAGATCATGACAAGCAAGGCTGACCCACCTCCGTAGGGATTGTATGCCATCGCCGAGAGGTTGCAGGCGGGGTTGATGTGAATCAAGTTATATTCGCCGAGAATTATTCTTCTCGCAATACTGTTGGTCGGCGCGACAATAGTAGGATATCGCGATGGCTTGGGGTGTCGTGGTGATGCACACTTGAATTTGTTGTCTTGAGATAGGCAAAAGTTGAGCAGCACCCAGCGAAACCACCAGGTGCACGGTCCATGGCCATAGCGGTACTCGGTACTTGCTACTCACTTGTGGGCCTTTTCAGCCACGTGACTTAGCAGTGAAAGAAGTCAACATACCTCGACTGTTGCTGAAAAACACCGGCTCTCAAGGACATATCTGAGACTGATGTGTATCTGTGACACTTTTGACAAGTTACGCTCAAATACACACAATTTTTCTGGCTTATTTGGCCGGCTCCCAGTGCCTGGTTGAAGGATTACCAGCCACATCTTGAATCTGCGCACTAGCCACAGCTGCCAGCCAATTCGGAGATAGCCGTGCCGGGAGCGCGACTTCAAGAAAATAATTCGAGCCTTGACAGTCCCAAGCACCTCAACGGCGGCGCCGCGGATATCCGTGATCAACCAAGTATGCCCCCCATGCATCTAACTCCTGCTTGTTCCACCATAGATACTAATATTTCCCCCTCAGTATCATGGAGTTCCGCCCATTTGCCCAGATCTGCCGCACGGCAGTAACAGCGGCAGCCAAACCATCATCACCCCTCCTCAACCTCAATCAACACTCCCACTTCTCCACCGCCCGAGTCCTCCTTCAAGAAGCCGCCGCCGTTGCCCCACAACAGACCTCCTCCTCCCAATCCTCCCGACCTACCCGCCCCAAATCCATCCTCGGCCTCTCCTCCAAGCTCAACCGCCCCCCCGCTCCGCGACCACCTCCCCTCAAATCCGACCCCTTATTCGGCTCCTCTACTTCTTCCCGCAAGAACCTCTTCAACCGTACTGCCGGCAAGCAAGACAACCAGTTTAACATCTCGGCCCTGATCAACCGCGACGCTAAGCAGTCCCTCGCCAAGGAGTCCGGCACCCTCTCGGTCCTCGACAGCGACCTCTTCAAGGTGGAATCCGGGCTCAAGGCCCAGGAGATCCGCCTCCGCCCCACCACCGGCCGCACGATCCCCGTCAAGAGCAACGACCCGGCCAGGGCCTTCAAGGTGCTGAACCAGCTCTGCAAGAACAACCGGCTGGCAATTGACGTCAGGGACCAGCGGTTCCACGAGCGGCCGGCGCTCAAGAGGAAGAGGAAGCTGAGAGAGAGGTGGAGGAAGAGGTTCAAGGACGGGTTCGTGGCTGTGATTGAGAGGACGATCGAGCTGAGGAAGCAAGGGTGGTAAAAGATAGGATAAGGAAGAAGGTAGATGTGTAAACCTTGGAACAACAATAATCACAAAGTCACATGAGGGGTCAAAAAATAGACAAATGTTTTGGTACTTCTGATTCTGATATTATTTTTCTCTCTCGTCTCTGGTATCCTGCTGTCTGTCTCTCTCTCTTCTAATTCCTGGTATGTATACAAATTGCAAAACTGAGATTACGGTATCCATCGCTATTGATCTATGCAAGGTATACGGTTCTCCTAAAAATCTGTCGTACCCCAATTCCTCCCCTTCATCACCGGCGTCCCCACCGGACTCGTCGCAATCTTTGGTCTGCTCATAAATACAGCCTCGTAATCATCCTCCTTTCCCTCGTTCATTAGTTCCTCTGCGATCAACAACGTGGTGTTTCCCTCGTCTTGGTAGCCATCCTCCCCTTCCTCGTCCAAGGAAGAGAAATACCCGCTTTTGGGCCTTCCTCCTTGATTTTGCGGGGTGGCGGGTGCAACTTTGGATTGCCGGAGTGACCTCCTGCGCTCGATTTGGGCTTTTTGCTTGACCGCTTCGAAATTGGCCATGGAGCGTCGGGTGCGGGAGACGAGGTCTTCGTAGCCTTTGGTACCTGTTGGCGGAGAGGGTGGAGTTATGGATGGGGGCTGGGGTTGTTTTTGTGGAGCGGGGGCTTCGAGGAGAAGGTCATCCTCTTCGGCGGAGACGCGGAGGTTGGCGTGAGAGGTGCGGCGGGCCATGGAGAGGCGGGTTCGTTCGGCTAGGGAGAGGGTGTGTCTGTGTCGCTTGATGGGAGAGGGGGAGGCGTTGTTGACTGAGGCGAGAATCTGGTCGGCCATTTCTTGGGTTGGCGAATGGAGGGACTCTTCTGGCGACGAGGGAAGCTCAGGGGAGAGTTGTGGTGCAGGTAGGACCGTATTGCGCGTTGGAGTCAGCAATGGCCTGGGTGGTGAGCTTAGACGCCTTTGTTGGCTCCGTGTAGGTGTTGGCGCTTGGGTAGTTTCTCGTCTTCTTGGTGATGGTGATTGCGACTGGATGGTGGCGGACCGGCGGAGACTGTGACGGGAGGGTGTTGTTGGAATTTCGCTGAAATCGATTTCATCATTGTAGAATGACTGTGCTTTTCGCAGGACTGGTTCAAAGACTGGCTCAAGCTTAATCGGCTCGCGGCGTGGAGGCGATGGACGGGCCGCAATTGGCGTTGGCTCATGGTCGCTGATGTCAGAGATTTCTTCGCTCTCAGACTCAACTACGCCATCCAAATCCAATGGCGGCACTGCCGTAGGTGCTTGTTGGAAAAAGGAGGGGATCCGAGGCGCACTGGGAGCAATACTGTCGAGCTCGGCCTTCAGATTCGAAATCAATTTCTCGTATTCATGATCGAAATTACTCGCCTTGGTTGAGGCAAGCTTTTTTGGGCTTACCCGCCCAATGTGAAGGGTCTCGTGTCCTCTGAATCCAAAATCGATACCTCTTCGTTGCCCCTGGGCCCCAGCCTGTCGTGTGGTGGACTCTGATCCGGGTTTCCCAAACATCCTCTGGCGAAACCCTTGCCACTTTTCTAGCCTTTCCCTCTGGCTTCTTACACGGCCGTCGAGCTGTTCCAGTAGCCCGGGCTCTTTCTCGTCTAGCTCGGCCAGCCGATCAGACTGAACCCTCCTCCAAACCCTGTCAAAGGAGGCAGACAAAACGCCATCTTTTTCGGCTTCGCTGTCGCCATGTAAGAGCGTCTCCATCCAGCGCTCGCTCCCGGTCCAGTTGTTTCTGACAGTCCACCACACATCTCTCTTGGCCTGTTCCGGCACTCCTTCCTCATCTTCTTCCTGGTCTTGCTGTTGTCTCCGTCTGCGCGCAATGCCTCTTTCTCTGTCTGCCAACAACCCAGAAAACTCCTTGAATCGTTCTCTTGTTTTATTTTTTTTGTCTAGTGTTCTTTGCAAAGAAACTCTGTGTGCCAGCATCAACACCGTCAGCTCTCCTTTGTCCCCAGAATAGCCCATATTCTCCAGCGCCAGTGTTAGCGCCAACGCCGGGCTCATCAGGTGTCTTGAACTGAGCTGCCTTTCCGCGACGACTTTCTTCAAAACAACCGACGAAAATACCGCCAAGACCTCTTCCAGCCTCTCCCCCTTGCATTCATCGAGCATCGTCTTGCGCACCACGGCATCTCTTCCCAGGACCCCGTTCTTCTTGGCTTGTTCCAATTGCCTCAGCAGAGCGGCGCGCAAGTTCAGCGACTGAACCTGATCGTTGGGCGGGAAGAATGGGAGCAATTTAGTCCTCGTTTCGTCCCTGTCGTAGAGGGTGAAGAGGTGGTAGAGTGCCCACTCGACGCATTGGACCCGCTTCTTCTGGCCGCCAGCATCTTTGGTGTTGAATGTCGAAGGAGAGATATCGGGCCAGTCGGGCTGGAGGTCTAGATCGAGGAGGCGGAGGTTCGTCAGAAACAAAGAGACGTTAGAGATGGTAGTGGGTGAAGCGACAGCGGGCAACGAGGCCAACGGCTGTGGCGGCAGGGCGGCTGGGGTAGTCCCGCGGGTAGAGTTCAACGTCGTTGAAGGTGGCTTGCTAAGATGGGAGGGCGCACGGGTCAAACGGGTGCGGGTGACAAGGGATGTGGTCGAGGTAAGGTTCGCCATGGCTGGAGCATCTTCTTGTCTAACTCCGGATAGATTCCAGTTTGGCTGTACTCGAGTGCCCCTTATCTCGCTGTGTTCCAGGCTGTTGGTTCTGTTGGTTCAGTGAATTGGGGACTGCGCAACAGTCGCAAATGGAGGGAAACAAACGACGGCTCCAGAGCTTACTCTGGGAAAGAATACACGGCGAACTTCAGGCGGTCAAGAGGCGGAACAGCTGGCAATTGAAAGCACACGTGGACGGCGCACTCGGCAACACCAAACTTCCTCGATCATGCACGTTGCCCAGCTTGTGCAGGTCGTAAACAATCCAAGTGGGGCCCCTCCGAGTCGCATGCGCTAGTCCGACAGCATTGGCAGTCATTGGCCCAGTTGCCAGGCATACTCAGGGTTAGGGTAGGTGAGCAGCCCATGTTTGCTAACCAACCTCACTCGCTCTCCGAAAAGTCCAGCTCATTTTCATGTTTTTCTTCAGCCATATCTAAGCAACTCTTTTTAAAAGCCTGATCAGACTTTTAAAACCTTGATTTTTATGGTTATACGGTAATAACTATCTCCTCGGCAATCATGAAGCTCAAGTTAGCTGGAGATTGGGATACGAGTCACCAGACCTCTCCCAGGACAGCAAAAACGCAACTAGCTATAACGGTTGCAGACATCAAATTAATGGACTCGAATTCAAAGCATGATGCTGTCAGGCGGTATTCAGTGGTATCTGGAATCCTTTCCGGGTTCTTTTCTCGTCAATTTGCATTGTCGTCCTGTACAGCGCCGTTTGATACCTTGGTTGATGCCGGAAGACTGAGGCACGAGCATGTTGAATAGGGGCCTTTTGAGTATTGTTTTTATTGTTCAATGCAGCCCCACTAAGTATTCCACAATACCCAAAGAGAGAATAGCTCGTCATGGAGAGTGCAATGCCGTGATATTCTTTGCAGCAATCTCAACTCTGCTCCCTCAACCTTACCCGACTCTGGCAAAAACACCAACAAATCACCTCACTTCCATCATCAGTCACATCTTTATCCGCTGAAAGCTAGGTGGGCTTTTGGCCCCTCCTACTTCTTTCCTACCTCATCTTTCATCCTCAACTTCTGACACTAATAGCCTCGACATAGCCCGGCGATTAACTAGTCGTGTGAACAGTAGCCATGGCGACTCGCAACAGCTATCTCGCCTACAAGCAAGACATCAGCTTGCTCCTTCGCTGGATGATACAGACCGCTAGAAAAATCACCAAGGCACACATGTCCTGAATGTCTGAGAAACAGCCATACGAACTCAACAAAACAGGCCAAATTATTCTCTCTGACATCGTCCCGTTGCGTCGACTTATCGCCAAGCACGTCACAAAAATCTCGCCATCGATTCACCGACTCTTTCAGTCCGTCATCGATGCCCGGACCGCCAGTCATTCAATGCTCCAGCAGGTCGCCGTCCAAACCCAAGACAAAGACATTGAGCAAAGCAACTCTGCCCATGAGTTCTTTATCGATGCTCTCGTGGAGGCCTCTCTGAGGTCCTAGGGGGTAGACTGACAAAGCCAGGGGCAAGCCAGCCTGCGCATCACGACATTGCACCAGCGATCAAGGAGGAAGTTGAGCAGCTTATTTTCGCCAATAGGTTTGCCGCTCTACAGGCCACCGGCAACAGCCAACAGGATGACAGAAAGGATGAATTTAGTGACAAAAAAGCCTCAACAGTTATCAGCAACTCAACCACGCAAGCAAGCTAAGCTCAGCCGGCAGAGGGAAGAAGGGAAAAAGAGGCAAGAAGCAGAACCGCAAACCCCAACAGCTTTCCATCGCGGAAGCAAATCTCGACAATCTTCCACTGGAAAACTTCAAGCTCATTCAAGAAGAGATTTGTCCATGGGAATACATGTGGGCTGTCTTCTGTCTAGTCAAAGACTGGATAGATCTTCGCCAGGGCTCCAGGAATTGTGGAAGGCCGTCGCCTACAAAGGCTTGAATATCGCAGTAGCTGGCACATTGTCTAACCTGGCCATAGCTATGATTCAACGAACGGCAACAGCAATCTTTCTTGATTTCTCCGAGGACAACTCTTATCACAAGATAATAGGTGTGGCTTTCTGGCGGCGCTTCCTACGAGGAGCACGGCAGATTCTTGGCACAGATCTGGTTACGTTGTCATGCTGAATCGAACGATTCGTCTCAAGCCCGACCAAAGCACCTCACATCGATCTACGCGAGCAATTCTTGGCACACGCCTACCAAGACCTCTTGGACTTCATCGCCGATTTCCAGCACACCCGTTCTGGCAAACTAACCAAGCGCATGCTGGCTAAACCGAACAGCTAGGATCCCAAATTCAACCTTTAGGAATCGACAAGAGAGGAGCACCTAGGCTGGCGAAGAAACTACGCCATCAATTGGCTCTACAATGCAATAAACTTCTTTTCAGGGCCAATTGATCACCAGTGGCCGGTTGTGCCACTTAAGGAGTTTGCAGGCGTTATCAGGTCTCTCGCCATGCAGAAACCAGGAACGAACGTCCGGAACAGAATTCCGCCACATCACGTCTTTTAGCTGCATGCCATCGTAGACTCCATGATAACCTCGCGAGGCTGGACGGTTCATCCCCTCCAGGGGGAGTAGACTAGCACCACCCGCTGACATATTTTCACCCGACCGAGAAATCAACGACCATTTCTTGAGCGCGGTACATCGTGGAAGGGGCCTTCCTGCCGCATTCAACGAGCTGCTGTACATGTGGGGGATGACCAACGCCAACGGCAAGTATGACCCCCAGCACAACATTGGACGTTGGCGCTTTCAGGTTCTTCCATGAGAAGGCCGGTTTGCTGCTGTACAGGGAGGCTAGATGGGATGCAGCGCGTATTCCAGCCGGTGATCTGGCCCCATGGTGCTTCTTGGCCAAATTGCGGTTATTCCAAACAAGATGCCCCCCGATCCAGTCATCGGCCAGCGGCGTCTTCAGGACACGGAGTTGACGAGAAGGCTCACCAGACTGGGTGTAACCGAATAGCATTCTTGCATGATATTTCCGTGATGGGCGCAATCGTCGAGCCTGTGGTGTTTAAGGTAGTCTGAGATGGAGAAAGGAAGCCCGCCGATAGCACATCCCACTGGCAACACCACCGATCAGAACTGTCCACCCCTCGAAAATTGGTGTTTATTGGCGTTACTCAAGCGCGACATCTATGCCGACGTACTGGGTGGCTCACCTTGCTCAGAGGTCAATTATCTCGCTGCGTTGGGGAGTCTATCATCGTGCTTAACGAAATCTGCAAGGCATTTGACGAGCGGCAGAACAAAACCTAGATGCGAGTCATGAAGAAGTACCGCAACCCTAGCAGGGATTCTTCGTCTGCGATAGCCTTTGCGGCGTTGAAACTGAGAGACAAGGATGAAGAGTGCTTGCAAATCATAGCTGAGGTGTTCAGAAGTTACGCCTCTCCGGCGGACGACTTCTTTTACTGGAACAACGTTTGCAGTACCCGAGACGCTGGCGGGGTACTTGAGAACGAGGAGACAGGCAATGAGGCAGACTTGCCCTCATTTGGCCATCCTACCTAACCACTTAAAGACCTATTGCGCCCGCCGAGATACATACCTATACTCCAACGCATATAACGTGAGTGTCTTAGATACTGACACCGTTTCGCCATGACGATCAGAACATTAGCTAGGGTTGAAGTCAGTCACAAGTACTGGTTCACATCGGTAGAAGAAGCTAACCACAACCAGTGGCTCACGTCTACCCCAGCTAATGCCCTAACCCTCACGACGACAGGGCCCCTGCATACTACATCACCCCGTTTTCAACCCCCCTTAATAATCTCACATTCACCCCCCCTTCCCCTCCCCTAACCTCACTAATCCTCACTACACCCCTCCCTGTGACAAACTACTCCAAGACAGCTACTCCCTATTATTTCCTCCCTTGTCAGCCCCACTCTCTCACCGACAGTCAACAGCAGTCTACCCACATCTATGCCGCAGCTCCCATTATCGCATACAGTGAACCCGGAATCATGCTTGGATAAGGGAGCACAGATTCCCACGGGGGGACATGGGCGACATAACAAAAGTCCACTTCGTCCAGCGACCGCCGCGTCGTCATCCTAGTGCCGCCAGTCCTTTTCGGTGTGTTTATCTCCCGCGGGACCATTGCCAGAATATTGATCAACCCAGGTTTTTTATGTCTGCCTGGGTTTTGCCACCGCTCGCAGGTTTGTTGTCGGAGCTACTACCACCGACGGTAAGTTTATGATGCTTGACTTGAACCGACAGCTTGCCGAGATTGGTTTTAAACGTGGTCTGAGTTCGCGACAGGGATTATCTCAGACTTGCCCTCAAAGACCCCTGCTGCTCCCGTCTTGTTCGGCATGGTGATGGAGCTCGGCTGACAAAGCCCAGATTAGCCAGCCCCGGCCTCCATGCTTCGGGGGTGTATCATTTAGCTCCAATTTGTCCTTTTCCTGCTGTCGCTGGCTACTAGCCTTATATGATATCGCGAGCTCGAGTACTTCTGGGGATGCCGACCAGCTGTCGTAGTCGTCTGCGGCTTGGAGCCATGTCCAGAGGTTGGGACGTCTGGAGGGGAGCTTGGAGACGTGGGTTGTGGAGAGATGGAAGGGGCGGCGGCGGGTGGTAATTGTTATGGTCTCGTATTAAACTACAAAGTGGCACGGGGAGAGAAAGCATGGTGGCTCCCCGAGGCTACAGATATACTGTCAATGACCCACTTGAGGGAACCACCAGAATGGTGGTAACCCTAACCCAGGCACAGGTCATTCTGTGACAGTAATGGTGATGGTGGGCATTTTTAGGGGGCCGCGCTCGCGAGTAGAAGAGGTTGTCGTTTGTGAACGAGGGGGATAGGTGCCAGGTGTGCCGTGTGAGCGAATGTTCAAGCTGATGTGGAGAGGTCTGCGAGTGAAAGTTTTTGGGTGGATAGGATGGGTATTGCAGTCCACGTAGTTGGGTGATGATGGGAATGTGTGTAGGGTGAGAGAAAGGGAGGGCGAAAAGTGACACTTTATTTGCTGCTGTCGATGCTGTGCTTGGAACTCTAAATATCCTCATCTTTGATGTGCGGACCTTAAAGATGAAGATTTATTACAGCTTAGAAGCTTTTAGGCCCACTGTGTGTGAAAAATTACCTTATTTTAGCTTACTTTGCATCCTTGAAACGTTGGCTGGGGGTGGCTGGAGAATGGTCGGGAAGGCATTTTGGTTTTTCGCACAATCATTCAGACCTCGACATACGTGTCTAGTCTTGCCAGTTATTCATCCGACATATTGATTGAAGCTACCTATCTACCTCAGATCCTTAGCCATGGATGCGGTACCCATAGTGCACCGCGTAGACTTGGCGAAACTACCATTCGGTACTATGCTCATCTATATTCAGTATATGGAGACCAATCAAGCGTCCTGTCCAAGACTGACCGTTGGCACTTTGTGATGGAAGCAACCTTGGGGCAGCCGACCTTCTTGCCACTTATCATATCACCAAAGGCTACATTAGAGAAACATACAATCTGCTGTATCGTGACAAGTACCGATAGTATTATCTCAATCATCAGACTCCAGATGAGGTGAATTTTTCAAGATGTTTGACTCCAAGCGACAAAGTGAAGGCGCGTGGTGAGTTGACCTTCTCAATTTTGTCACATTTCTAAACACTGATCAGACCCTGATGCTTTCTCTAGCCTGCCCGCATGTTTCCTTTCGACACAATGATATTCCTACCAACGCTCCACCACGGGAAAGCATTGAGGTTCGAGTGTTAGTCTTCAGTAGCCTCTAACTCGAAATCTCATAGTCTTGCGGCAAGCCAGTCTTTCCGCTTCTGCGATTCAACATCTCCTTGTTCGTCCAACATCTTATTGTACTCTTTAGTAACAGCAATATAAGCGGCGACCAGGGGCACTCCCATTTTTTCAAGCAAAAGATTGTTGCATCTTAGTGCTTGACAGGCTTCTTCAGGAGAGACAGAAAGCTCCTCAGTGATGCCAAATCTTGCTCGTCTTTCATCGACCGAGATCAAACCCGGGTCCGCTATCATCAGCAAAAGCTGTCAGTGATCAGTCTTCTTTGCGTTGGCTCGCCATGAACTCACTGGTGCAATCCTTCAACCTTAACTCCCAGTCCCCCTAATCCCATCCAACCCCGCAAACATCAACGGCCCCAGGAATAGGTGCACCTGCGCCGTATGATCCAAGAACCTCACCTCCCAAAAGCCCATCCCCTTCTTCCTGACAAAAACTTCCCTATTCTGCGTTCCCCAGGCCTTGAAGCTCCCCACGCAGCTCCCCCCAGACACCGTCCTCTTATAGCTCTCGGGCCTTGGCATCCCCAGCGCGCAAAGCTCATCGACATTCTCCAACACCCCGGCCAGAAACCCATCGTATTCTTCCCTCCCTGTTATCCCTGCAGGAGAAACAACAGATATGTTCAGATACAACCCATTCATCTCCCCCCCCCGGATGAAACGACACCTCCATTTCCCCCCTCGCGTGCAGACTCTCCTGATTGCCTCCCTGGTCACAACCAGCGCGTCAGCAGCCTTCAAAGGCGGCAGCGGCGCAGTGACAATCTCAAATTGGTTCCCGGTGGCTTCAGCTTGGAAGTGCTGGACTTGGACCACGCCAGACTGGTGAAGGTCGTTGGTGATTTCTGAGAAGATCTCCAGCATAAGGTTCGCCTCTAGGTTCCTGGCGCCGGACAGCTGAGCCTGCCGACTCCCACAGGTGGGGGATGTAGGCCTGCGGGTGGGCTCGATTTCGAACCCAACTAGGATCTTCAGGCTCATCTCCTTTGCTTCTCTGACAGCATTTTGAAGAGAGAGGTGAGGGCAGAGATGGCTTATCTTTGGGGGTGGTGATGAGGTGGGCAACCGGGTGGAAATGTCCTCGCTGAAATTGCAAAAGACGGTGGCGTGGTTAGGTAGAGAAGGCGCTTGTCGTAGAGAGGAGAAATCAGGAAGACGGTAGGACTGGTCACGGGTGAAGGTTTTGTCGCGGTCGTAGTAGGCTACGAAGGAGTCAATGAGGAGTTTGTTGAGACCGGAAAGGCCGTGGTAGCGGCCTGATTTGGTGAGAGAGAGGAGGTGAGGGATTGGTAGGACGTGGGATCGGAGGGTGGAGGAGAAGTCGAGCCATTGGAGGCGGATGAAGCGGATGTTGGATGGGTTGGGAAGGTTGTTGAGTTGTTGAGGGCTTCGAATAAGCATTGGAAGTCAGAAGTCAACCTTGAACTTGACATTTTGACAGAAATAGACATTGGCAGATGAAAAGCATGTGAAGGTGGATGTGGTGTTGCTCTTGCATGTACCTTAGACTGCATATGAGACTTGATTACCCCGCGACAAGCTGTAGAGCACCTAGTTAAGCGAAAATAGGGGTCTCTAAATACCGCACTTGATATACATGCCAGATATTGAATACGCAGCCTCAACTGATGTACATAGATACCTGGCAGGCGTAGTTCTTTTGGCCGGTAGGTACTTGACACGAAATCTTGGTATAATGGCAAGGCAGACCGCTTGTGAGGGCGGAGTCACAAACCACTGCACTCTGGGCCACCCTTGCTACCAAAAGCGTCAAATCAAACAAGCTGTCAGGGCTTGCTTGATTCAGTGGTAATATACGTTCATAATGGCCATTGCTGCCACAGCTACCCTGCCACGGGTCCAATCCGCCAGACTGCCATCCAGTGCCGTGACGCCGCCTCTCAGACTGATGTCCATATAGTCGGTCAGCCATAAATTTCTATAACTCACATATCTTGTCTTATTCAGCTCCAAAGCTCCAACTTTCTATACTGTGATGGATACCAGGTTCTTGTCTTTTATTGATTGCTCGGGTAATATCTAATATCGTTGGCTTTACTATAAGACGAGGTAGATTGACGACTTGATAGGTACTGTTAAGATATGCCGCCGGCAGGCTAGTTTATTAGGCCCTGCTGGGTAGGTCGGAAGCAATTATCTGAAGACTTTAGGGTCCTTGGACTGCGAGGTACGACGGTGTGAAGTGACACCGAAGGAAGGCAAGTATAGGGAACTATGCCCTGTAAATAGAATGGTAGGCACTGAACTACAAGAAACTATGCCCTGGACGAAAGTGTGGTAAACCAGTGTATTGACTTTTACTGTTTGACTTGATCATGAGAGAGGAAAGAAAAGACCATTCCAAATAACGTGCGTGATAAGCGAGTCGGCCAGACAAGCGAGTTAGCCACTACCTGCCACCCCACCACACCTCCTCGCAGGTGCGTGCATCATGGCCAGGCTTACCGTACACACCACAGCACCAAATCTTTGTACGAGACCCCCCTGCACCACCACCACTTTGTCAATTTTCCTGGATTACTGCTCACCCACGGCCTTCTGATCCAGTAAATCCTGTGCCTCTTGTACAGTAAATGACCCTCCAAGCCTCACATGCGTTTTTTTGGCTCCCCGTCTCTTACTCAGCTCCTCATTGGCCTTACGTAGTGAAGAGTTTTCTGCACGGAGAAGGGCTACCTCGTGCATTATTGCCATTGCTTCCTAGTAAACTGGTCCACAGCGGCTAGCATTGAGGATGGAGAGCAGCCTTGAGGGTTGGAAATTCGAGTTTTGATAAGCTCTGACTGTGAGGTTGCTTCTCGAGGGTTGTGTGGTGTTTGGGAGACCCAAGGTAGTGCCGTGCCCGGCCTTGAGGATGGGGGTGTTGGAGTCCGGAGCCGTACATCCAGCTTGGAAAGCACCCGCAAAGCCACCTTGTATATTCTTCTCTATCATAGAGGCGAAGAAGGCCTCGCGGAAGGCACAGAGGAACTCCAATTTGCTGATGTGTGTGATGTTCATCCGCATCAACTGCTCAATCTGGCGGCTATACGCCTTCTTCAACGGCGAAAAACAACCAAAATCCAATGGCTGAAGTAGGTGGGAGGAGTGCGGAGGCATACATAGTGTAATAATGTTGTGCTCCTGGCAGTAGGTTTCGAAATTCTTCGGAGTGGTGGCCGTCAAGGATTAACAGCCGATATTTGCCCTTCGTACGAGATGTCGTGTGGAAATCGAAGTGCTGAATCCAATCCATGCCTTTCCCATTGGTAGTCCAGCCATTATCAGTTGTTGCAATACGCCAGTCGGCCGGAAGGTTGCATTCTTGATACCAGTTGGCGAGGTGGTATTGCCCGGCCAAGATGATGAATGGTGGGATAGCCCAACCCAGAGCATTCACTCCCTGAATAACTGTAGCCCACTCACGATTGCCAGGCTGGACCTGTTTTAGCCTTGCCACGGCCATCAGAAGTTATAACTACCATGATGACGATAATCATGCCCATCATAAACCTAGTTTCATCGAAGTTGTACAAATCGTCGTCTAGGATGCCGCATTTTGACCTTGATATTGTATACAAGGGCAAACCACTTGCGAATAACCTTTGGATCTTCGCATTTGGTCCTCTGGTAATCATATCTGCGCGTAAAACGCGTCCGAAGTTCTGGCTGGCGTTTGACGAAGTTGTGAGCCCATCGTATACCAACAGGGACCAACAGGGGGCGCGTCACGTTCGCGCAGCAATCGGGTGGCCATATTTTCCATGTAACAAAGCTGAGGATGAAATGTGCGTGTGCATAGCTAACTCGCTTGTCTGGCTGACTCGCTTATCACGCACGTTACACTGAGAGGGGAGCCTTTTATGGGCACCCAAGACCTCGTTTTCCCTTTTATCGTTCCCCACAACTTCCATCGGTTCAGTTGGTCACATGTGACGAACCCCTGATCAGAACCTCTGAATGAGATACTGGGTTGAAGGCTGCTTCTGAATAACGGTTTGGTGTAGCCAAAAGGTACACAACAAAGATCACCAATTGTCTCTCGTAAGTGCTTGGTCCTTGAGAACTCACGATGTGAATTGCATACTGCGGAACTATCTACAAGCCATCTAGTTCCTTCGTATATATAGAACTCCCTTTATCATCCTCACCATGCTCGCTCTCCTAATCATACTGAGCGTCCTGCTCTTCTTGCTCAGTGCCCTGAGCGTACTGAGCATATCTTGTCCATCCTGATTGGCTGACCACTGACTTGCGCCCCACCTCATGGTGGACTGTGACAGTATACAATATCTTAGATATCTTTAAAAAAAAGACGTATCCAGTGCTGAAGACCGTTATAGGTATTCTCTAAGGTATCTCAAGATTTCGCATAAACTAAGATTACTGGCCTTGTGTAAACGAGGCGGGTATCAACGAAGAACAGCAAAACCAAGCAAAACAAACCCTCCTTTACCCCTGAACAGACCCACTCTTTTGGTCCTGGCATTCAAGTGCTCGCCACATCAGATGACAATCAATACTATGATCAAACCATTGTGTTATTTCAGTCCTCAAGTCAGGTTCATCCCTCACTCCCACAACAAGCGACCGTCAGTCAGGAGCTTGTCAGTTATCCTTTGGTCAGAGAGCGGTTAAACAGCTGCAGAACCGACTCTGATTACCAACGCTCCTGCTCCGTAGTAATATCAGACCAGCCCCCCGGCCTTCGTCTGATTGATGTCTCACCCACGTGTGTTGTGCATGCACCTGAGCATGCCATTTACGTTGCGCTATCGCATATCTGGGGCGGCGATCAGCCGTACAGTTTTCCGCAGGTGGTTCTAAACAGCATACAGGTTGCCAAAGAACTGGGATACTCATATCTCTGGGTTGACCAAAATGCAAGAAGGGTTGTACGCCTGGAAGCTAGTCGGCGGCCAACATTGCTAGTGCCATCAAGTGCATTGATCAGGGGAGCGATGCCGACAGGCACTCACTAATCAGAAATATGAACCTGGTATATGGACACGCAGATCTGACAATAATCACAGCCACGGGCAGCGACTCTGTGGATGACCTTCCGGGTGTCAGCGTCCGGCATCGAGTCCGGCAGCAGTTTGCGCACTTTGACAAAATGGCGGTCCTCTGTCCATTCCCGGATGCACAGGGCTCAATAAGGAACAGTCATTGGAACGGCCGTGGTTGGACCTACAAGGAGGCGATGCTATCGCGGAGGAGGTTGGGTCTTCACGAACCACCATGTGATCTTCCAGTGCAACACAGAGATATTCACGGAAGGGATTCAGTGACCACCGGAGACGCAACCCTTCAACATTTTTGCCCACAGCCGCGCCCGGGATCTGTCGAGTGGCAAAAGTCGTCTTCAAAGCCCTTTGGCCAAATAAGCCTCTACTACGGCAAGCATCTCTCATGCGAGTCGGATAGGCTGAACGCGTTTCTTGGTATTCTGAGCAATCAAGAGAACCACTCGCCACCAATCTACCATGTATGGGGTGCCCTGGTTATGAAATGCTCTGGGATGTGGACCATAATTTTGGCTTAATACCAGAAAGAGCCACCTAAACGAGGAAATCGGAACATCATATTTTAAGCTGGCCGTGGACTGGCTAGTCAGGCCTAGCTAGCAAAAGATGATAGCCGGGGGACATCACAGCTGATTTCTATCGACGCATTTGCTACCATACACAACGAATTCGAAGCATACTCTACAGCTACACATTTCATTAAAGTTCAAGGTAGTATGGGGGTCATCTCCATGGAACGTTCCAACCACCTGCAGCAGCTACGGGCATCATTTTTCCACAGGTCAGCCGACGAGCGGGTGCTACGCCGTGCTGCCGGGACGACAGTTGGACACGCTGTTCCCTGTCATTCAGGATGTCCCCAACTTTGACCCTACGTCTTGCAGGAAACAAATATTAGCGGCTCAAGTTACTGGGCTGTTACATGGTAATAGGACCTGGTTCATTGTCATTGTTCCGCAACCTAATGGGTCTTATAAGAGAATAGGGAGCTTTGGACTGTCAACGCCGGGCTGCGCTTTTTTAGGGATGTTCAGGAAGCCAGATGGGACGATAGTCGAAAAGAGCTTTTTTCTTGACTAGGCTCACAATTGCGAGAAAGACGCGTTCGAGCGTTGGATGAAAGTTTTAAAGTAACACCACGATATAGCTATCATTCATGATCACAACAAAAGTTCTCAGTCAGAGCTCTGCGGCTTGCTCATCCTGATATGAATATGTTTTGTCCTGACTACACGTGTATCCCGATGGTCAGCAAGGATGAGTCGATGATCCGAAAAGCCGCTCCCCATCGCTTGGCAGGTTTATGACCAGACAGACGTCAGAAAAGCCTGCGGCAGATGGTGAGCTGCAAAAACCCACTGTGAGGCATCGGGAAACGGTTTCAAACGGACGGATCTGGATACTGATCAGCAACGGTTTGCACAAGCCGCGAGCCAAGCGTCCATAGAACCAACACGGGCCAACCACGACATCTGCGCCGGAGGCAGGGGAGGCATTGTGGAATGGGTCGCCGGTTTCGAGAGCCGTCAATAGCAACCGCCGCTGACTGTCATCAACAGAAGCTCGGGGCGCAAGAGAAAGTTGAGTTCGAAATGTCTTTCTTTGTACGCTTGTCAGAATCTGGCGTTCACTGGCGTTGCAGTCGAAAGCCGTTGGTTCCAAACGCCGCTCGTCCGTTGCAGTAGACTTTTTGCTGCTTGGCAGAGCACATGACAGGTTCCGCATTGGTGGAGATGTGTCGTGTTTGTGGAGACAGATGGTTGGTGCACTGTTTTGTTATTTCGGGTGCGCAGCTAATCCAGCCAATCTCACCGCAATATGCCGGCAGCTAATCCACTTTTGTCAGCTGTTGGACGGCAGCAATTCGATCGAAATTTCGTGTTCTTGTCGCCTCTTGGCTATTCTTGTCATATCTTGGGTTTATTCTTGAGCCATCTTATGCGGTGGACTTCTGTTTTCTTTATCCATGTGTTCTCGATGGTGATGCAATTGCTATCCGGAACCAAGAGTTTCGTCCTGCAACAGAAACTTGGAAAGCGCCAGCTCCGGAAAGCTAGGACCACTCAATTGGATCGACTTTGGGACCTGCAGCAAGTGGTTGGCCCAATGCGGAATGGGCAGATCCGCTCGATATCCGGTTTCTAGTGATGGCAGCGTCTAGGGTTTAAGTGACTGGGCCAGACCGACTGCTGCCAACCTCTGCCAACCATTGCCAACGATCATTGGCGCTTGGCGGTCTAATTGACGAGCGACAGACCACCCTTGGCCCACGCAATGCACCTCTTGGATCGAGTCTTGGCTAGTGTCTTGGGGTGGCTATGCACCCCCTTTATCGAGGTTTCGGGATTCTGGGGGTGTGCCTGTTTTAATCTCCCTCTCTCCTGAAAACCCGCTTCGATTTCTCTCTTTTCTTCGATCGAAAAAGATTTCAACAAACCTCTTCCTTTTCAGTCAATCGCTCATCGACTGTTTTTTCACCCTCCAGGCCATTCCGCTCGTTTTGGTGGCCTTTTCAACGACGCTATTCATTTAATTTTTTATCCCCTTGGACGCGCCTTCATCCGACTGTTTTCTGAATTCGACGCGACAGCATCCCGATATCGAATTTACATCACGCCATTATGAAGACTGCGACTGTTTTGTCCGCGCTCGCGGCCGCTGCTGCCGTGAATGCCACACCAACCGCCACTCTCCCCCTCAAGGCCCGCCAGACGGAGCTTGAGCCCATCACCGCTACTGGCAATGCCTTCTACAAGGGCAAGGAGAGATTCTTCGTCCGCGGTATCGACTACCAGCCGGGTGGTGCTGCCGCCAATGTCGATCCTTTGGCCGACCCCGAGGTCTGCAAACCCGATATTGAGAAGTTTAAGAAGCTCGGTATCAACACCATCCGTGTCTACTCGACCGACAACTCTAAGGACCATGACGAGTGCATGAACGAGCTCGCCAAGGCCGGTATCTATGTCGTTCTTGACGCCAATAACCCGTTGTACTCTATCAACCGCGATGACCCTCACACCTCGTACAACGCCATCTACCTCCAGAGCGTCTTCGCTACCATTGATGCTTTCGCCAAGTACTCCAACACCATGGCCTTCTTCTCTGGTAATGAGGTCATCCACGACCACGCCAACACCACCCTCACTGCCCGCTACGTCAAGGCCACCGACCGTGACATGCGCCGCTACATCAAGGAGCGCAAGTACCGCAAGATCCTGGTCGGATACTCCGCTGCTGATGTGACCGAGAACCGTCTCCAGACCGCCGACTACTTCAACTGCGGTACCGATGAGGAGCGCAGTGACTTCTTTGCCTTTGTTAGTCAACTGATTTTTGCCTGTCTCGCGACCGTCACACTGACACATTCTAGAACGATTACTCGTGGTGCAGCACCAACTTCGTCGAGTCCGGCTGGGACCAAAAGGTCAAGAACTTCACCGGCTATGGTCTCCCCATCTTCCTTTCCGAGTACGGTTGCAACCACAATGTCCGTGACTTTGGCGAGCTCGAGTCCCTCATGCACCCCAACATGACCGGCGTCTACTCTGGTGGTCTCATGTACGAATACTCCGAGGAGCCCAATGAGTATGGTATTGTCAAAATTGAGGGTGGCGACAAGAACAACGGCTTCGACCAGACCGGCAAGCGTACCGAGATGCAGCCCGAGTTCAACAACCTGGTTAAGGCTATGAAGGATTTCCCTGCTCCCAAGGGTCTTGCCGGTGCCAGCACCGAGAACAAGGCTTCTAAGTGCCCCGAGAACAACGACCACTGGATTGTCAGCAGCGTCCTTCCCGAGATTCCCGAGGAGGCTCTTGTTTACTTCAAGGATGGTGCCGGCAAGGGCCCTGGTCTTAAGGGCAAGGGCTCTCAGTGGGCTGGCCACGTCGCCTCCAAGAGCCCTGAGAACCCCAATGGAGATGCTCAGGGCAGCACTGGCGGTTCTTCCAACCCTGACAGCGCCGCTCCCCGTGGCTCGACCTCCATGCTTCTTGTCTCCGGCTTTGTCGCCCTCGTCGCCGGCGCCATTACCCTGTAAATAGCGCCAATTTTTTTTTGGATGCTGCTCTCTCTTTTGGACATAGGATACAGTTGAAGCGTTTACGCTCTTTTTTGGATAAAAAATGGGATGTTTTTTTGACAAGGTTTATTTGGGTTCTTTATATGAGCGCATCATGAACAGGTAATACCCGGGACGCATGGGATCTGTTTCAGAGGCGGGTTTTTTGGTTGTACATGTTTGATACAATACATGATGTGATTTAATGTTAATCGTGCCTTGCAGGTTATGCTTCTTGCATGTCCTTTCTCATGTTGTCGCGACTTCCCTTCCTGCTCAACCTACTTAGACTGCGGGAAGCACTACACTATGTGTCCTGGTCTATTGCTCTTTCCCGACTGGATAATTGCTGAATTCTCACTCGAGGCTTCTCATTTATGCCCGACTCACTTTCGGCCTATCAAATTACAACCCAACATCTGTCACTTTTCAAAGACAGTCCTATCGGATCTCGTCATGGCAACACAGATGCACCCTTATCCGGGGGCATACAGCAGCTACCCCGCCCAACGCTGTAGGCCTCACATATCGTTGTCCATAAAATGCTGACTACAACACTTAACGAAAACAGTTTCTAGCTTTGTTCATTGTCTCTCGATCCCTCTCCCTACCAGACCCGACTATCGCCGGCATCGAACCCATCATGGCTTCCCCAAGCCCCCAATATCAACACTTTGTTCCGCAATTCCTTCTTCGCAACTTCTCCCATCCCTACAAGCCAGATGGTCCAACCAAGAAGCGCAAATACGAGAAAGGAATGTTTCCCAAAGACAAAGTCCTCCGACATGTCGACCTCACGCTGGATCCACCTGCTATCTGTGAGAAACCCATCAATCGCATCTTGGGACAGATCAACATGTACGACAACCCGAACAAACCAACTGCGGTACAGCGAGAGGTTGAAGTCTTGTTTTCGAAGCTTGAAAGCCAGGCCAACCTCGTCTTCCGCAAGATCACCAGGGCCCATGAGGACAAGCAGACTGGACTACGGATTAGTCGCGCTGAACGAGACATTGTTCGAAAATTTCTCTTCCTGCTCATGTACCGAAACAAGGGGTTTCACGACCGATTCAACCATACTACACTCGAAGGATACAACGAGAATGATAAGGAGCAGGTGCGCGAGTACATGCACAAGAATAACATCACCACGCCACTAGATGTATGGCTTGATGGGATGAAAACTATCATCAACCTCGACATGGATCCGGAGAAGAACTGGGTTACAACATTGATGAGGCAGATGTACCCCCAAGACGCAATGTGGTTTTGGGTACACGTTGAGTTCTCGTACATGGCAGTTCTCACTCCGGCGAAGGTTGATGACGAGTTCATCCTGACTGACAACGCCTATTCGATATTCGAGGGCTCTAACAATTCTGTACAAGACTCTGAGACACTTGAAATCATCGAAACCAAATACACTCCGCTTCATACTTTTGCGCCTATATCCCCGAAGCTCATGATCGTCCTCCGAACTGATATATTTCCCAGTCCACTGGAGGACGCTTTCGAGGGAGTCAAGGAGATGAAGGCCCTTCACCGTTCCCTATGGCACGTACCCTTGGAGTCGCCTGGCTCAGACAAAGTGTGTTCGCTGTTAGCCGACCTCCCCATTACGAAAGCTGGAAACAATTATACCATGATCGTTGATGGTCGTCTGCAGCCGATGGCCGATAGACCTCTCAAAAGGAGTCATGCAGACAGATTTGACTTCACGATCTTTCCAGTCAAACGAAGGCACGTCAACATGATCAATGGCATTCTCTTGGACAATTGCGCCCCTTGTACGAGCGTCGTATTCGAATCTCGCGATGCTTTTGCCCGCTCACTTGAGTGGTATCTCACTGCACCTTGCAGCATGGGTAAGGTGTTGGGGGGGAAACATAAGGAGATCCGCCGAAAGGCATTGTTGAAACTGGAAGCCATTTCCCGATCCTTGGGCTCACACAAGAAAACAGAGTGGAAAGATTTGGATGAGGTTGTGATGCACAATGTCAAACGGTGGCGAACAAAGAATTTACAAAAACAACGACATCTTGTACGACTCATGTTAATGATATGTTCTTAAGGCAGCATCCTGGCGTCAATATTTGGGCCAGCCAAGGTGACGGCTTGGAGTTGTAGATTATGCATCACATCCGAGGTATGTCAAGTACAAATTCGAGACCTCTAAAGCCATCCTCATTGACACAGTCACAGGAAGCATTAAACACTGCGGTTAGGTCATTGGGCTTTGAGATTGGCGTGGCTTTACTGACCCTGGTGTTCTAGGGATACCTGCAATCGAGAAGTTTGGGCCGAAGATTCCCAGCGGAGTTCCAGCACCAGTTCGCACCATCGACAGGCTCAGGGATGTATGTCCACCGGATATGGTCATGAGAGTTATGGAGTGTATGGCGAGAGGACTTGCAGAGCTCGAGTTTATTCCCCTTCTCAAGAATCAGGTGAAGGATGAAGGTCTACTGAAGGAGTTCAAGAGCGTGTTTTTCGAGATATCATATCCAAACCCACCGAGTCTTTGGACATTGAAACTGGCATTTAAGGCTGGGCTTGGGGAGAGAATTCTTAACACAAAATAGTTAACGTTATTTGGTATCATAAATCATAATCGGATCTTTAGTGTCTATCCATCACTTCATAATATCCCATGCTGTAACCCCGGTCTTCCGCTCGTCACCACTCCTCCTCTTGCCGCTCTTAACCATCGTCTCACCCTCGCCCTCCTTGGTCTTTTCAGCATCAGTCAACTTCTTCTTCCTCACCTCAGCCCAGATGGACACACCGATCCAGATCGCGCCGATAACAGCCGCCACGGCGGCGTAGACTGTCTTTTTCTGGTTCGTGGCCTGGGAGAGATGAAGGCCCAGCCCGCCATTGATCATACCGATCGCGATCCCAACCCGGCCGTTGAACAAGTGGAGGTAAGACCAAATCTGACGCTTGGCCACCTTGCGGAACTTGAGGTGGTGGACCACGCCGAGAACGGGCTGAATGAGAAAGAGGGCGAGGAGGACGAGGCCGAGGATAGGGTGGTAGTTTGTGGAGGAGTTGGACAACTATTTCTTTGGGGTCAGTACAGTATATCGGGGGGGACCTGAGAAAGGAAGGGGGGGAACATACCAGAGACCCAGATGGAATCCTTACGATCTTGACGAGATAAATACCCAATGCTGCTCCACCAACATACACGCACGTCGCCAGCACCTGGAACACTGCGTGAACCCACAGTCCCCATTTTCCTGGCAACACTCGAAGGATGATAGACCCGATAGGGAACAGCACCACCATCGCCAGCGAGGCAAGGATACCGTGAATCGTCCGGTAGTTCATCGCCTGCTGGACATTAAACGGGGCGCGGTTGTTATTGTTGCTGCCATTGCGGTAGCGGTAGCCGCCTGCGTTACCGTTGCCGAAGTAGATGTTTATCGAGGTACCTGACGAAGAACCACTCCCAGAGCCAGAGTTGTGGTTGCCAGAGGAAGAGGTGCCGTCACCATTGCTGGATTGAGACCCACTCCCGGTGGTGCTGCCGCCGCCAGAAAAGGAGCTACCACCGCTGGAGGAAGAACCACCACCACCACCGCCGGAGGAGGAGCCACTGCGGGCTTCGGCCTGTACTACCAGTGCTAAACACGCGACTAAAAGCGCGGCTTGTAGGAAGCGGAGGGTGAAGAAGGTGATGGATTTCATTTTCTGGCTTTGTCACAACCACCGTCCAAGAAGCCAAATATGTATGTACAATGAAAAAGGTGAAGATGATGAGAGGTGAGGAGCACGATAATGAAGCGTGTACCATTGGGCCTTGTTAATTTAATCTTATTTTATCTTTGGGGCATGACCAGCCGCGGCGGTCCAACGCGGTACCAAAAAGGTCCAGCACTGCCTGAGGGACTGACCTAGACCGCATCGTTGCATGCCGGCCAGCGGGAAGGGACAGGGGTCTCAGGGGCCTCAGGGGCCTCCTGGGTGCCAGTAGTGGTGTGGCGCAGGTGGTGTGTGCTGTTTACTCCGGTGGGGTTGAGGTGATAGATCCGGGAGCTAGTGGGAAGAGGTGGTCACTGGAAATGGCATGTGGAAATTTGGGGCTGGAATGGTTGTCTTGATCGATAGTTGGAGATTTGGGGTTTCTGGCTTGGGACTTTTCCACGAGATTTTTGTTGATGTTGGTAGCCAGTGATGTTTTTTGCTGCTGGTAGTGTAGTCCTGCGCCTTGTGATCGCATCAAGTTGGTGTCAAGACTGTAATGCAAAAGCTCAACGCCATGCAATTGGCTCTCGAAGCCGCTCCTGCTAAGGCTTAGCACCCTCTGAAAAAACAAGCAATAGGAGGGTATAAAACGGTCGGTTTACCTTCGCATTCTTGGCGAAGAAAAGAATTGCGGTTTGCGATATTATCCATGGATACCACCGGGTGGTATTTTGCTGAGCATGCTTATTAGCTTGGGTGATATGTGAGGACCTTTTGTCATGGCACTATTTCATGGAAAATGGAACGAAAAGAGGAGGTGATGGAGTTGGCTCCCTCCCACTAACAATTCTTTCACCACCATCGTGACAAAAGTAAGGGACCTAGCGCTGACCTTTGGCAAGCGTTTCTTTGGTTTGCTGTCCCGGCAGTTTGTATCCCGACGCCCATTGGCTGGATTTACGGACAACTGAGCCACGCGTCTCCACGCATAGGGCAGGCACAACTTGTGCTTGCATTGCATGTCGGGACCGAGTGGACAGAGGCGATGTTACTGTCAAAGTTGGTGTCCGAGTAAACCTTTTTACCTAACGTGGTTTATAAGCGAAAGCGCCATATAAGCGAAAGCGCCACACTCCCTGCACCCACACTGCAAATACAAGAACAATTCCACCAAAACAGCT
>MU866382.1:0-37482 GCA_033296915.1 Triangularia setosa | reverse complement strand
GGGACTCCGGACCATTGACGGTGCCCGCTAAGGACTCGGGGACACAAACAAAAAACATACTGTAAAATCCACAAATAAGTGCTGTATTTCAACACTGTCTTTGAAGACATCGGCTATACTTTCAAGGTCTATTGACGATCCTGTAAGGTCTGTCAACTGTCTCCCAAGGCCTATCCAAGAGTTCAGGGGACCTGTCTAACATTCGCAGCGCCTGCCATTTTTGTCTGTGACCTGCTTTTAAAACCGACATATAACATACATTATCGGCGGGTGACCCATATCAGTGAGTGACCCACTTTCTACGCGACGCGACCCCTTTGCACTCAACAACAAATTTCCTCTACTATCTAAGATGCCTTGTACTTCAAAATAAAAGAAGATAATTTAACCCTCCAAGCTCTTCAAAATGGCAAGAATCTAAGCGAACGATCTGCAGCCAACATCTACGGAGTCGACCGTAGAACACAGGGGCGTCGCCGCATCGGCAAGCCTGCACAATGCGAAACCACGCCTAATTTGAAGAAGCTCACTCAATCAGAAGAGGAGGCTATTGTCCGCTATATTATTGGGCTATCTGCGCGAGCTTGTCCACCGAAATTGAGTGGTGTGGACGATATGGCCAACCAACTGCTGTGCCCGCGACGCGCCTTTCGTGAGGCCTTCTTCGCCTCCATGACGGAGAGAAACGTACAAGGTGGCTTTTCAGGGGCAGGCCTTGATCCAGAGAGGGTGTTTTCTAAGCTGGATGTAAACTTCGTACACCAACACCTCTAAACTCACCACCGCCCGGCACTCCACAATCCTTGGTCTTCCAGACACCAGACAACCCCCGACAAGCCGAGTTACAGTCAACGCTTATCAAGAATCGCATTGCCAGCCACCAAAAAAGCTCCCCAAATTTGATGTTAGCTACTGTGGACCAGTTTATCAAGGGTATAATGGCTGTGATGCACCAGGTGGCTCTCCTTAGTCAGAAGACTCTTCGCTCCGTAAGGCCAACGAGGCATTAAGTAAACACTGGAGAGCCAAAAAAACACGTGCGCGGCTCGAAATATAACTTAATGTACAATATGGAAAGTATTTACTAAAGCAAGAGGCCGTGGGTGGGGAGGAAGTGCAAGGAACACAGGCAGATGGTAGTCGTGCAGGAGGTGCCCGCACGAATGTTCAGTGCTGTGGTGTGCGGTAAGCCTGGTCATAATGCGCGCGCTTGCCAGGAGACTGCAGAGCCGTCTGATTCGGCTATTTTTGATGTAATTATAGTTAATTCCTTGTGTTGATGTGGTGCAATTGAGGATGGTTTGTCAGGGGGTGGTTGGAGGTGGGTCACTCGCTGATATGAGCCACTCGCTGATAATGTACGTTATACCTTCCGCCTCATCATAGGGCTCACAAATATGGAAGGTGATCCCGATGCCAACGCCGTGTTTGGCCCACCGATGAGGATGGAGACTGGCTGCTAGTAAACTTAACAGAAAATATCTGCCCCGGCCTTGCTTGTGAAATCTTTTTTCCCTTCATCAACAACCCAAGTTGTTATAGTTCGTTTTTTGTCCTGTAATCTTGATTCGTGTATCAGTTTTCGCATCATCATGGCAACACCGTACACAGATGCTGACTGTATTCTCGCTCCTGCAGACAGCACAACCACACTCGCTCCATCTGTCCCACCAACCACCACAACCCCAGTCCAACAGTTAGATTTCCCCAAACAACCCGAACATACAACTGACAGCAACGAGAAGCCAACACCCAACGCTGCCGCGACCAGCGAAGATGAACCACCCAATGGTGGCTACGCCTGGGTATGCACCTTCTGCAGCTTCATGATCCACGCCAACACGTGGGGCATAGGAGCGCCATGGGGCATCTTCCTCGACCGTTACGTATCCCAGGGCACTTTCGCGCAGGTGGGCAAGTTTGAATACGCCATCATCGGAGGATTGGCCATCGCCCTGGCACTCATGGTTGCGCCACTGGCAAATCGCTGCAAAAGGGCTCTGGGAACCCGAGGGACGATTTTGCTGGGGTCTGTGATCACATCAGTTGGCATCTTCGCGTCGTCAGCTGCATCTCAGGTTTGGCATTTGGTGCTGTCGTACGGTGTTTGCTATGGTTTGGGGATGGGGATGGTGTACATTCCTGCAAGTTTCCTTGACATGTCTTGATCCTGCCATAACTGACGAGGTGGTAACAGTCTATCTCCGTCGTTGGCCCCTGGTTTTCCACCCACCGAAGTCTCGCCATTGGCATCGCGACAGCTGGATCAGGTTTTGGCGGACTAGGATACAGTCTCCTCGCCGGCAAGCTCATTGCCACGTACGGAATTGCTTGGACCTGGCGCATTATGTCCTGTACAATGTTCTTCTGCAACTTCATCTGTGGCTTGCTCATCAAAGACAGCCCAATAACCAAATCCGCCGCCAACAATGGTGCTATTAGCTCGAAGCCCTCGTCCTTCAGCCTCCGCATCCTCACCCGCCCCCAAGTTATCCTCATCCTCCTGTGGGGCTTCATCGTGGAGCTCGGCTATGTGTCGCTCTATTTCTCGCTCCCAAGCTATGCGACCTCCCTCAACCTCAACCTCAGCCAAGGGTCTATCGTCCAAGCCTTGATGAGCCTCGGTGCCGGCATTGGCCGCCCCTGCGTAGGCTGGGTAAGCGACAGGCACGGCCGGATCAACACCGCACTCTTCATGACGCTCTTTTGCGGTCTCGTTTCGTTGACCTTGTGGATTCATGCCAGATCATATGTCCCACTGCTGATATTTGCCGTTGTTGCTGGAATCTCGTCGGGTACGTTTTGGAGCACTGCCAACCCCATCGTCACGGAAGTGGTGGGGATGAGAGAGTCCTCAGAGACATACTCGGCGGTGTGCTTGGTGATGGCGTTGCCTGCTACCTTTGGGGAGGCCATTGCTTTGCAGTTTGTGGATGAGAGCAGGACGGATAACGCAAAGTTTCTGCCCTCGCAGGTGTATGTCGGGTGTACTTACTTTATTGGGGCGGTGGCGTTGTTGATGTTGAGAGGTTGGAGGGTAGGACAGCTACAAAAGAAGTTGGCGTTGGTGCAAGACCCTGAAGCTGCTGGTGATAAGGGGGAAGCACCCGAGAAGAAAAAGGGGTATGGGTGGATGAAGCCGGGGGTCTTGGTCAAGGGGGTTAGGGTTTAATATCATTCAAACGTGGTATCAGGGAACGGCATAACTGGCGTTAATGGCGACAGTAAGAGCCATATAACACTTGAAACAGGCAGTTATGAAAAACTTGGGAAGGAAAACAAAAATTTGGAATAGAGCATAGAGATATTGCTTATTCGTTTCAATTATTGACTTGGGCCTGTTGGCTATCTTTCAATGCATGTCGATCGATATTTTGGCAACTCGTATATAATTTGTGAGGCTGTTAGATGTGTGCAAAGGGTTATCTTTACAAAGTAGAGTATAGACACTAAACAGAAAACGCAGGAAGCTTGCAGACATGTCATAACCAAAGGAGGGCGGTATCTATCGGCATGCACATATATTATATTGTTACCACCGCTGTTTATCATGTTCTCTGCCGGATCTCAGCATCAAATATTCTCATGATTCCTTCATATCAACAATTGCAACCAACTACATTGCAGGGTATAAACTTCCAAAAAAAAAAAGAAAAAAAAACGCAACGACTATTTTTCATCTCGTTAAAAAGATAATTTCCCACCAAACATTTACACAACCTTGCTAACATCTTTCTCTCCGTCCTTGCCAGGCACATAATCCTGGCTGCCCGTTCCGCTGGCATTATCAGCATCATACGCGACCCTCAAGTCCTCAATCTCATCGCCAACCTCCATCCACTTGTCGCTGCAGGCAGGGATAGGGCTGAGCTTGCATAGACCCCAGTACACAAACGCGGAAACTCCGAACCCGCCAAAGAAGTTTACATTGTAGACGTAGGTAGCGCCAATGGGAACATCGGTGCCGACCGCTCCGGCAAAACCAACGACGTTGATGAGAATACCCGCGATATAAGCAGCGTAGGCGCGCCAGTGGAAGCCGTAGGTGAAGCGGTATGGGGAGGTGGGGCGGGCGTCATAGAGTTCCTTAACGTCGAGGTAGCCTCTGCGGACGAAGTAATAGTCAGAGATCATGACGCCGGCAATGGAGGAGAGGAACACGGAGTAGGCCGAGAGGTAGGTGGTGAACTGGTTGGAGTCCGTGAGCAGGGTGTAAGGGCACATGGCGAGACCGACGGCGGCGGCAATGTAACCACCGCGGCGGATGTCGAGCCAGCGGGGGAGGAGGGCGGTCAAATCGGTACCGGCGGAGACGGAGTTGGCGGCAATGTTGGTGCCGAGCTGGGCGAGGGCGAAGGCGGTGGCAATGACGAAGACGCCGAAACGCCCACCGGAACCGCTGTCATCAATGAACTTCTCGAGGAGCTCAAGAGGGTCCCAAATGGGATCACCACCGTAGATGACTGTCGAGGAAGAGGAGACAATAATGCCGATGAACGATGTGACCGCAAAACCAATAGGAATAGTGAAGAGCTGAGACCAAAGGGCGTCCTTGGGCTTGCCGGCGAAGCGAGAGAAATCGGGGTCGTTGACAATCAGGGTTGCAAAATTGGCAATGGAGCTCATCACACCCTTGACGAATTCCCAGGCGAGCTCAGAACCCCCAACACGGGCCGGCTGGCGCACAATATCACCGAGACCCTTGGCGCGAACGACAGCCCAGACCAAGAAGGCGATACCAGCGACAGGGACGACATACGACTTGACAGTAAACAGATGGCGAATTTTGTGGACGGGGAACCAGATGGCTGGGAGCGAGCAGAGCCAGAAGATGAAGAAAGAGGCATAGTCGGCCGTGGTGGTACCAGATCCTTCAGGGAAGGTGTTTGGGATGGTGTCACGGTCCTACAACGTGTTAGTCGGGTCGATCCCAGCAAAAGAGCGCTTCTCCCAACACTTACCCAAGATAGCCAAATTGCCCGTATCATGATGTAGACACACCTCCCTCCAATATAAGATTGAACACCATACCAGATACAAGCTGCGATAACTGTTAGCATTCAAGGTGTGCCAAGCGTAAGGTTCGCCGGGATCTCGTTGCTCACCCATGACAGCTCGATTAAACACTGGCCACAGACTTCCCCAGATTCCGAACGAGGATCTGGCAACCACAGGGAAACCAATGTGGTACTGTGCGCCAATGCGGCCCGTCAAGCAAATGAAGAAGCCGGAAATCGCATAGCCAAGCCAGACACAGATCCAGGACTGCCACCAAGAGAGACCACCCACGATCATAGAGCCACTGATCATCCACGTATTGATGTTGAACGAATCGGCGATCCAGAAACCGACGAAGTTCCAGGGACCCCATTGTCGACGCGCGGGCTCAACCGGTTTGAGATCGTGGTTCGTCAACTGTGGCGTGTCCGTGTGTCAGCTTGTCAGTTGCGACGGGACAAACAGGCGATAGAGAGGCATGGATCCTTTCTGTAGCTCTGTCCGATTTCCCATGGATCACGGATAGGTACAGGAAGGGGACGAGCGCGTGGGGTGTAGGGAGGAGGTCCGCACCATTAGCTGTGCTGTGGTCAACCCGGGCTCCTGCTCGACAGCAATTTTGTCCGCGAAGCGCTTGAGAGCATTGCGCTTCCGTGGTCCCTCGGTAGTGTAGGTTATGTCCTCCATGGCCTTGAAGGATTTAAGGGTCGACCGAGTACTGTGGGGTTGTGGTCAAAAATTTTGCAAGGTCGAGAGGAGCGTCAAAAGGGTCGAGCAGAGAGGGGGGGTTGTTCTGGCTCCCCTGTAGAATGACGCGCTGCTGTGAGGGGTTGCACGTGAAGCTGGATTCGGCTCTACGGGGAGTTCGAATTGATCGACAGAGTTGAGTCGTCAATCTGCAGAACGGCTCAGGCCTATGGTAGGAGACGTTTGTTGTACTTATGCAAGACCGAGGTTGAAGTACCGGAGCGCTACCAGTGGACAGAGGCGGAGAAGAGGGGGAGTCTGGATAAGGGCTGTGGCGAGGTGATCCTGGACAACCGCAGTCGAGTTATCTACTGTTGGAGCTTGGAGTTTTTAATACCTGCCTGTCACCGTCATGGAACAGTTCGTTTCTCTGTGGCCATGGTGGTCGACATTGTCATTCGATACTCATCTATGCCTAATTGGGTTTCTTGCCCCGCCGATCTCCAATTCTCCAAAACTGGGAATTGGTGCGGTATCGATATCAGCAGCAGCAGCAGCAAACTGGTGATGTTCCCCTTGGTCCCCCACGCGTCAACCATGGCTGGCAGCTTGACAGGGGATCCGAAAAGAGCATCGGTGGCATCGCACCACAGGAAACATAGGTCGTTGTCGCCCAGGAAGTCTAGAGCCCGCAGGAGCTATATCCCAGGCGAAATGCGCGCTCAAACCAAGGGTCTCGGCCAAACCGTCTGCAAGCTCTTGCAGCTGTTGTGTTGAGGTTAGAAGAAAGTTGGCTCGCTCGCAGGTGGTCTGTGACCTCAAGAGGCGCTACGGCAGGTTGGTATCCCACTGAAAGCTGACCAGCCATTGGCTGTCGGCAGGGATGATCCCTTATCTTCGGAAGAGCCGTTGACTTGGCCCTGCACCAAGAAGGCCTCTCGATAAGCGGGGATAAGATAATGGCCAGCCGACCCCGCATCTCAGCGGATTCGAAAAGTTTTTACTTGATCTCATCGAGTCAAGCATGGTGGTCGTGAACAATCCCCATGTTCCTGGGTCACAACCCTCATCCAATCGAGTTTGGTTGACTGTGGGGTATCAAAACAAAGAAGCTTTTCAGCCGGTATTCAGGGACCGGGAAGATGGGTGCTTGCCGGTTGGCATCCATCAGGCAGAGCCTTTGCTTTTTAGACATGAAGAAAAGCTTGAGTTGGGTTTATCAGAGCACGTGAGGCAGCTTGTCACGCGGTGTTCGGCGAAAACCAAGTCCAAACAAGCCGCCTACAACATCAACTTCTGAGCTGGGATGCTTTGGGGGGGGGCAGGGGGACAAGCCACAGTACGCTAACAGCCCTCAACAGCGCCTAGAATAGACCGCCACGATGCGGAGCCGCGATAACCGGAGATAAGTTGCCGTAGCCCCACCAAGGCCAAAACATGCCCATCTGGTTTAGTCCTACAGCTGACATCCCAAAAGATGAGAGTGTTACGAGTTTCCAATATGAAACTTGTGAGATGGTGTCTGGGTAGATTTTCACATGGCACTTTTGACAGGACCCATTCTGGAGAAACGCTTTCTCCAGAGGCGGAACAGCACCTCAGGTCTTACCAAGCACCCGGTTAAGGAGATTGGATGACCCCCACTCTCACCTCATACATCATCCTACCTGCTGGTTCAAACAGACCGCTGATGGGCTACACTACAACGAGACGATGCAACTCAGTCTGCAGATAGGGTCCAAACAGGTAAAAAAGAGCGCATCAAACATGGGCTGTATCTACGGCGCGCCATAAGGAACATCCAGACCGGGGGTTCAGAAGATATGCGTCCGTATGCCGTGGATGATGCTCGATGTCTCCAAGGTGCCGATGGCAATTATATAGACTCGATAGGGTGTCATTTGCCAGTGTCCTCTCCCGCGGACGTGTATTGGCCCACCAGACTATTGCCATACACGACATAGCACCCGGTTCTGGGTTCAATGGCCTTGAAGCCGTCGTCATGCAGGCTTATCAGTAGTAAACCACTTTGCTGGTGAGCAAGCTTCCACCTGAGAGCTATTCATTCAGCCTCAGGGATTACTGAAGCCGCGGCGGTGGAAGAATCAACATGGATTTGTTACATGCATTGCCAAGTAGCCTTCGATGAGAAAGAAGAACATCAATCCCAGAGATCGTGTTTACCTCCTTGCTTATGCACATCTGATGCGTCTGCTCCATAGTTAAGCACATGTCATGCTAGCTTGAACCCTGCATCTCCGTAGCCTTGGAGTTGTTGTGATTTAGGCCTACTCGTAAGCACTCTGGCCAGCTATCAAGCATGTCAGCACATGATACAACACACAGAGAAATAACATTTCAGATCTTACCCCAATCCTCAAACATTCCCAAACCCTCGAAATCACTTGCAGATAAAAGCTGTGTAGCTCTCTCCAGCTCTCCCTGAGGGATGAAGATCTCCCTCTTGACCCCATGACGAACATAAGCCATAACGTTGGGCTCCACACAAATCCTCTCGGAGGCAGCAGACACAGCCATGTCAGTGGTATCCCGCCACATACCGGCACAAGACTCTTGTAGGCCGAGGTCCACGCAACATCCTGGCTTGTTATCGAGATGTGTTATTTTGCACCAGGCGTTGGCCTTGGCGTTGCAGTCACTGTTGAAGAAGGTGGAGACAACAGAGTCAATGGGGCAGCCTTCGCAGTCGAGAACACCGCAGTAAGGAGCTGAGACGAAACAGCAGGTTCTTTCGGGGATGTTGCGGCTGGTTCAACTAGGTTAGTTTGAAAGCTTGCAAGAAATGCGAGCAGATTCTATGATCCACATTGACGTACCAACTGATAGTATCATCGGCAATCCAGCAGTTACCAGCAGGATGGAAAACGAGGTCCATGGCCCATCCAAGGATGGGAAACAGAAGGAAAATAGCAAGGAGCATGTTGGAAGGGTTTCGTGGCGCGACTTGTAATGCTTTTGGGACAGATTTGGACTTGAATGGTGTGATGGACTGGGTAGAGAGGAAGAAACAGAGTTCTTTGCCTCTTTAAAAAGGTACGGAAGATCACCCTCCACCCGAAAGTAGTGGCCTGCAATAAACAATCAAAATGGCAGGCACGAGCTTGGAATTGTGCGAGTCACGAGTGAACATTCGATTCCACTGTCATTGGGAAGGCGTGTCCCACATTCACTGCCATCACCCAAAGGAAGAGCAGATATCAATCCCAAGAGCGGAAATCGGTGAGCGGGCAGTCTGTGGGATCACCAAAAGCCCGACTAAGCCCTGATGATAGAGAACGGATTTTTGGGTTTTGTGGAAATTGAAAATGTATGAAAGGGGAGCCCGGTAGGACTCTCTCATTGTCAATGATTAACTTATGGTAGGCAGACCGACAAGTGGCTTAGTCAGGGCAACAGGAAATGGTAATTAAAAGCCAGAAAAAAAGCGTAACAAGTGACAAAAGGAAGAATTGACCAGTGATCTCCCTGGAGCCCAGTGTTTGGCAACGGACATACAACCTACACCTTGTGGTGAGTAGAGCCTATCCACGTGATGCGATTTGACCACTGCACCACGCAACCGATCTCCTCATCTTTGGTACCTGCTCCTGCGAAAGTCGAGCCTATAAGGATAGAGTTGTCCCCGCAGTATTGCCCGCCTGTTTTAACTCCGAGTGAGTCGTTTCTAATATTGACCGTCAGTTTATCTCTGGAATGCTGGTTTGCACTGCTTCTCACGCCAAATTGAGTTCGAAACCTATCCAACATACAAGCAAGGCGCTCCTTTCTCTTTGAAGGCTTGGTGACTATTCATAAAACCAAACAGTGATGCTCTGTAAGCCGTGTAGGGATGTCTGCCATGCATCCCAAGCCCCGTGTTAACATATACCTCAAATAGAAGCCTCAATACCACCAACAGTATGGTTGTAAACAAAGCCCAGTTCCGCTTTGTGGCTTTTCACCACCAAAGCCAACGGTCGAAACCTTACCAGACTTGAGGCACATCAAAGTTTTCACCACGGCTCTCCCCTCCATAAACCTTTTTGCACTCACCAGCTCTGTCGATGGCTCTTCTCCCCATCCATCACATCCACCAACGTGTTCTCACAACAAAACCAACGTGGTTTCACAGCAACAAAAGCCAACCACACAATGCCCAAACTCCCCACTCCACAGTGCCTCCTCTGGGCCTATTCCCAGCCCCGCGCTCTATCCCGCCCTCAACCTCCCCACCAACACCAACAGCGCAGATCAGCCTTTATGCCCGTCTTGAGACCCCCACCACCGCAACCACAACCACAATCACAACCACAATCACAACCACGCACCATCCGCGTCGACCTCAACCACCAGGACCCCCAAATCAAAACAGGTCTCTACGCTCTTGACACCCCCAAGCTGGAAGAGCCCGAACTGGTAGTCTGCACCGCTGCAGCCACTGCCTCCCCAACCTCCCCCAGTTCCCTCCCATCGGAAGACCCAAATGACCTCCCCGTTGGCCTTGAGGACAAATTTGTCTCCCTGGAATACGCCCTCGCCGTCCTCCGCTCCCTAATGACCCTCGCGGAAAAGGACCGTGACGACCACGGTTTCAGCCTCGGCCCCTTGTCAAACAAGGGGACTGTAGAAATGCAAAAGAATTCCGACGACCTCGACTGCATTGACATGGCTTCCATGATTGTGCGCAGGGCAAAGTCGACTTGGAATCCGACCGAGGCGGGTGACATCAGGGAGATGCTCATGGCCGAGAAGAGGAGGAAGGGGAGGATGGGGAGGAGCAATAGTAGTGATAGGTTGCTGGAGGAACTGCTTGTTCATGTAAGTTTAGATTGAGTGGAAAAGAAAGTGGAACTTCATGTGGCTGACAAAACGACAACAGGATATCACAAGGAGAATAACCCCGTTCTACAAGCGTGGCGCGATGAAAGGTTTAGTCATGAATTTAGATGACCAGTTCCTGAATTTCATGATGGTCAAGGGTGCCATCTGGCCTGCTTATGAGGCTGCGAGGGAGAGGCAGGGGTTCAAGAATTCGAAAGATCTCACTATGGATGAGAAGAGCATGGTGGACTTTTATATCTAGGCACTGCCAGGTTTGGATTGGCTGAGATACGGTTGCAAAGCATTCAAAGCGCGGTGACGAAATTCACACGTTAACCTTTTGCTGGAAATAGGAAACTAAAGATTACTCAACGTATGAGCATAGAGTTAGCATTCAGCCTAAGCATATTAGTCCGCCTTCAGCCCTACAAACTTATTCAACTTTTCCTGCACAACCTCACGCCTCTACAGTAACCACCCCCTGCTCCGAACCAACCGAACGACTCGGAACCCTCCATCCCGGCTCCCTTGCCCGTCTAAACAACACCAACCCCGGCCAAGTCCCCAAACTAGCATACAACTTCCACCCCTCGTCCCCCCCCTCCACAATCCCCAGCAACCTCACCACCGTCTCATCCTCCGCCCCATTCGGACTAAAGTATTTCCTCCCGGCAAAGCTCAACCTCTGATACCCCATATACTTAGCTTTCCCACTCCACTGCTTCTTCTTCCCCAGCCCCATCGGAAAAAACCCCCTCGCCAACTTCTTGTGTAACCTAGCTGGCAACCCCCCCACAACCAAAACCTCCCCCAATTTATGCAACGACATCCCCAACCAATCAAACCTCTCTGGCTCCCTCGTCCCATCAAACCTAAACACCAAATTCTGCACATCCACATTCTGCCTCTGCGCCAGCACCTTCCTCCCCACCGTCGGCGGCTCCAATGGGTTCTGGACAAGTCCAACAAACCCCCACCCGTGATACCACAGTTCTTTGAAAACCCCACACAGGAAACCCACCTACTGCCTTGTGAACTGGGAGAATTTCTTCTTGGAGCACAGAGTGGCGCGCATGCCGATCTTGACCACCACCCAGGCGACGGTTTTGGATTCTTGCTTGATGTAGGAGGATTTGCCGTCAAGAGAGGAGGGGAAGGAGGTGTGAGCTAGCTTGGAGACGGTGGAGATGGTGGTAGGGGGCAGGTTGATCAGCCCGAGGACGATAGTGCGGTGCTGGGAGGAGGAGGAGAGGGAGAGGCAGGCGAGATTGGGGGGGAGAGCGTGTAAGTTGTCATCGGATGAGGAGGAAGAGGAGGGCTTGGTCGTCGGTTGGGGTTGTTTTCGAGCTGACGCATGATTTGTGGCAAAGGGGGTAGGGGTGGCGGGATGGGGGTTGGAAGAGGAGGAGGACGTGGTGTTGTGTGATGGCATGATTTGGGATAGGAGCGGCAACTTGTCGTCGAGGTGGAGTTGGAGTTGGTGGTGGATGTCAAAGAGATGCATCGGGTCCAAATGATGACAGTGCGGTGTACCATGTGTATGTAGGGCTTGGGTTAGAAGGAGCGGTCTTTCTGCACTCAAAACGCTCCTGCAAATGCCATCACTCTAAGACACGGAAGGTGCCAGGTTGCATGTGGAGATATCAGTTGCATGGTGACCGTCACTGGAAGTTCGAGTTAAGGACATGAGAAACGGCAGATGGTGTGTGAGGCGAAGTTGACTAGTTCTTGCGGCTCCTTAGTTGTGACTTCGTCGAGGCAAACGCAGGTCATTCTCTGGATTCAGGGGTTTGTTTACATGCAGTGAGAGTCGGGGCCCAGGCAACGCACTGAGGTCTTGGCAGTATTCAAATTTATGAATGCGACAAAGCCGTACACCAATACCCCAACATATCTCCTGTATAAATCTCTGCTCACCTTTATGATGCCTTTGCTGTTTCAAATTGCATAAGCCACATCAACCCTATCGAGCCTAGCCCTCCCTTGGCGAGCAGTAACCCAAGCGTCAAGCGGGCGAAAGTCCGTTGTCCTCCATTCGTCCCCTGGCCAGAGAGAGCCCTACCTGCCACTTCTTGGCTTCCCAGTTCCCTGACCCTTTTCTTGGAAAGTCTTGGTCTCCGTCTTCCCTCGGCGGGCCTCCTTCCCCCACGCTCCTCACTGGAATACGGCACGCGGCAATGGCCCCAGCCTGGCCTCCCCACAACCCGGATGCTGAGGCTCTTTGTTTCTCCGAAACATGCGTGGGGTGATTCAGTTTCGGATGGATGGAAGCCTTTTGATGACTACAACCAACTTACCTGACTGAGCCCTTTTTTTGTGTTTCACTTGTGATTGCGGGGAGTGCGAGAGACAGGCCGAGAGGTAAGTTCAGGTGGTAGGGGCGCCGAACGAAATGTTACGTAAAGTCGTGTCTGTGGGCGGTCCAGGTTGTTGTCGTGTGATCACCTTCCTGTTCTGTGCTCTCTGTTTGGTCAGCTGTGCTTTGCAAGAAGCAAATCGTACCCAAACATGCTGCTGCTTGAAAAAACAAAAGATGAAAAAAAGGGAGGGTAAAAGATTCAGAGTGTTGTCGTCAGCCTGAAGTTAATAATATGATTGCTGAGTTTCATGGGTCGGCAGTGTTGCGGGGAAAGCTCAGCCAGAAGAAGAGTGCTGGCAGCGTGTTGCTTTTGAAGATGAGCCCTGTAAGCGTCAAGCACATGCTTCGGCTTGCCGACCTACGTGGAGCCACCTGCCTACTGTACCCGAACTGGACCCCCATCTAATATGCACCCGCAGCACACCATGACCTTGGCTCATCCCGCGCTCAAGTCTTCCCCCGCCCAACAGGGCTGTCCAGCCCACCCAGGAGCTGGGAACCGGTGGAAGAGAAGAAAGGGCGCGGCCGTGGGGGAATCGAGGAAACTGTGCAATGGTTGTGACGATTCCTAACCAGGCTCTCTCCAACTACCAGATAGGCACTGAAAGACGCCCAGGCAATAAACACCAGGTATGGAAAGATCGTCGGTAGGCGTGGAAGGATACCTTGGTCAATGGGCTTGAAGGAAAGTGAACAAGGCTTTAAACGACAGGTAGAGCCTAAAGGACAGTCAAAATTCTGACAAAGATGCCTAATCCTTGGGCGTTAAAAGAGAATCAAACTGAGCCTTCACAAGTTACCGAGCCTCTTCTAGCTAGACTACTGTAGGCAAAAGGCATCTCAAATGGTGAATTACTATTCATGAATCGTAATGGTATCTTGGGGGTATAGTATGTGAAACCGTGATACTTTGTCACAGTGTGCCTTGTAGCATCAGTGCAGAGTTCTCTTAGGAAAACGAGACAGCTACTACTTTGTCGATTTGTCTTCCGGCTCCTCCGCCGGTGGGGTCTTTTCCTGGCCTTGGTCCTCCTTTCGACATCGACAACCTTCAGGCGTTGGCTTCTGTTCAATCTCCCGCAGCCTCTTCGCCATGCTAACATTCTCTTCCTTGAGCTTCCTGATGAACCCAATGGCCATCTCGACAACATCCAGCTTGCTGCTCGGGACCCCTGGCCGGATAAGCAGCTCACTGTCTGCGAGTGGTAAGTCGTCCCGGTCGCTTTCCGAAGGCAGTAGTTTTTGAATCTCTCGTATTGCAAGTGTCAATCGGTTTCGTCGTGTCTTCTCGGATAGTTTGTGTGCGATGCGCTTAGAGTGTACCTTCTCTGCGGTGAGCTCCTCGCCTTGAGGAAATCCAAAGTTTGTAGCACCGTGACCATCGCCCAAAATCACCGGATTGTGGCTGGGCTGAGTATGGAAGATGTTGTTGCTTGCAAAATCGAACAGGTCTGGACTCGATTCGTTGGGTTGTCTGTCCGACATGATGCTGTGGGAAGCAGCCGGCCCGACTGGCAACCTTGTAGGTTTGGTGATACGATGAGCACTTCGTCGCCTGACTTTGTGTGTAGCGTTCCAGACTGATAGAGGCGGGCAGAATTCCTCCATGCTGTCATTCAGACTCTGGTTGGAATCCGAGTCCTCCTCGGCGTTCGACCGTTGCTGTGGAGCATTCCATTGCAAATGTCCCGGGGTATGTGCTGATGAGGCACGGAATAGATCCCATTCGGTTTGAACCGCAGAAGGTGTTTGTCGAAATGAAGGAGGCAATAGGGGTTGTTCGATCGGTCCAGTCTGAGCAGAAATCTGTAGCCCAAATGTGTTAGCATGCTGGCAACAATCAACCAAGCTGGAAACGTACTTGATGACGATGAAGCAATGGATGTGGTTGGTTCGTCCAACCTTCGGGCCACAGAGATGAAACATTTGTTTCGAAATTCTGTGTCTTTGGTAGACCAGCTTCTGAAAACTCGAGGCTGATGGGAGAAAAGTGTGCGATATCCTCTTGACCAGGCCATTCTGTCGGGGATTCTCTCAAGTCATCCAGGTGCCTTTCTGGAAACGAGCTGTCAGCCCCAGAATCAGGGCGGTAGACTGTAAGGCTGGAAGGGAGCGGGTGATGCATGTTAGTGAGACGAGCGACGTCACCAGGGTATTTGCCGTTAAGTCCAGTATCGTCCGTTAAGTCCACGTTCCAGTAACTGCGTATGGATAATGCGAATAATATCGGTGATGCACAGGCTTGTTCCAGTGGGTTACATGCCGGGTCATGTATGCAAGAAGAAGGCTGTCGTGCATTCGCTGCGCTTGTTGCGTCTGTTGTCTAGCTCGCGATTAATGGACTCGAGCACACCATCTCTAGGACGCGGTTTGGGCAGATCATCATCAGAGAGATGTGAAGGGTATAAGTCTAGGCCACCCAAATCACCGAGGCTCGGTCCGTTGTAGTCCCGGCCTACACAGTGCTTCCCCCCATTGCAGTGGCGTTGGCTGGCGTTGGCTGGCAATGCAGGATAGACGCTCAAAGGGAAAAAAGGGAAGCGAGAATCTGCAGAGATTGGCAGCGGGTTGGGGGAGCCAAGAGCGTTCACGTAAAGAGAACGTAAAGGCTTGGGACAGCCCATCGCAATAGGTGGGCAGCATTGGGGTCCTTGTTCATTCCAACGAGCCGAAAAGGGTTTGTTCACCTTGCATCGCGTTAGAAGACGTGCTCTGCGCCACGGCAGCCCCTGGTCTTGACTGGGCAGTCCTGGACGCTAGCCATTTCCACCACGGACCCTCAAGACATGATGACTGCGTCCCACAAAAAGCGTCGGCATCATCACCATTGAAATCTGCTGCAGTACCGACAGCTCGCCTGACACGCCCCATCAACCTAAACCTTGATTCTGGAGACGAGCCGGGTCCAGAGTGTCGGGAACGTTCCAGACTCATCAAAACACTGGCTTGGCTCGCTGATGTATGTACTGTAGCCAAATGCTTGCTCCAGGCCCGGACCCAGATTGTAGGAGGAGTCACAACATACCCACTGGCAGAAGGTGGTTGATATCCCTCCGCGCCCTCTGGTGATCTGGTGACCACCTCCGTTGGCGATGTTTGAAAAATGGCGAGGGCGATGTTGCTTGGCAGCTCGTCTCCCAGAAACAAAAAGGTCGGGAGGGCCCCCATGTCCCAAGACATCTCATAACGCACTCTTCCCACCAACGCAGCACTGGGACTGACGTCTCCGCGGCCCTTCCGTGGTGCACATTTCAGTGACTGGGCAGCAAAGGACCGGATGCCGCCGTCATCATATCGCCACATGCGTCTTCGTTTCCCAGCCGCCCGTCTGTTTCTTTTTCTTGATCGGCATTTCCATCATCTTCATCACTCCCACATCCCCTCGTTCGATGACAAAGCCGAAGAGCTTAACATCGTTCCATCTCATCCTTAGCCTCAGACGAGAGGCAGCTTGGCGAGAGAGCCCCGGATCTCTGATGCAGAGCAACAGCCCCTCAAATCTCTAACTTCATCTCAGCGTCACACGTCCCTCCTCACGGGCCACGGCTCTCGACTCAGGTAAGCCTCAATTCTCCAATTCTGCAATCGAACCATGATCTTGGAACCGTCTCCTGGATGCGGTGTGCGTGAGCTCGTGAGCTGGTTGAGGGGAACACTGGCGGTATGCTGGTGGACGCTTGGCTGGGAGTTCATTCGTCGTGAGGAATTGCGCAAGAGGATCCCTGAAATGTCGTCATCCGTAAAGGTGGGAGGGTCTGGCCTTTTGTGCTTTTGGGCGGATGGAGTTCCGCGCGCGTCCCCCACACTGTCTAACGCAATTGAGCCTGGCCCGCATGTGACTGAGGTAAGCAGAGACGGGGGTGAAGACATCAGGTTATCGAGAGCCTTCATCTTTCTGTGATGAGACAGAATGCAGGAAAATAGACGTACACTGAGACAGTTAGATGAAGATGAGAAGAGATGTCTCTGCAAACCAACTGTGAAGACACAAGGTGTAGAGAGCAAGCACCTTCCTTTAAGAGTAGTGGGCAGGGTGTCCTGGCCAATCATGTCAAAGGGCCCACCCACCCCCGCGGCCGTCAAACAGCCCCAAACACTGGCAGTAACTCCACGCCATCGACGCGACAAGTGAGACCAGCACGCCTTCATCAGCCAAGACAGCTGCGAATGTCAGGAAAATCGTGGCGTCCGCCAGCATGCACTTCACAATCAACCAGAAGCACGGAATCCCCCCTAGCCCCAGCCGATTCGCAGCCTATCGCCCGGCATCACAGACAAGCTTTCCTGGGGAAAGTCTTGGTCCCGCCATGGCGTCCGGGACCTCAACGATGCCCAGAGATTCGTGTCATCGACTGACGTCTGCCGAGCCAGTGTCGAGAACGACAACTCAAATTCTGTTTGTTATGTGGGGAGAGAGGGTGTAAACATGAAGCGAATGTTGCAGAGCGCTTTTGGAGCTTTTCGTAGTCGGTAGTATCTGTTGGTTCTTTATGTCTTCCCCATCCTGAATGCGCTGCTGGCACGTTTATGGCCCTAGTGCAGGGCGCCCTGGTGCAGCAACACATGGACCCAAGCGATCAACGGGATTTCGGCAAGGAGGACCATGGTGACGGCAACGATGCAAAATCTTGCAAATGAACCACTTGTTCCCCAGCCAATACACCAACCATGACCCGCCAATTGACAGGCTTTGCTATGGCGTGCGAATTGGGGCAACGGAGCTCTGCCAGAACCCCGGGAATATGGTCACTAATCAAGGAATCCCCGTAACGGACATGGCAAAAAAAGGTGTACCGCAAGACCGAGTCTCCATTGCTTAGGAGTCCTTTCTAGCGGTCTCGGAGTACCCAGGCGAGGAGACTCCACCCACTAACAACCGATACGCACATCAATGTCATTGATGCCGCTGCGGTGGAAAGGACATGATCCAGCACCCAGACATAGAATTGTGACACAAAAAGGGGGATTGGCCATCCTCTCAGCAATTTCATCACCACAGTCTTTGCCGCCTTTTTGCAGATTGTACTTCTTATCACAAAAACGTAGTGGGATTCCTGCATTAGAGTGTGTCATCGTCTCCCGCGTTTCTGGTGGATCAGCAACCCCCGAAAAGCGAGCGATCCCACGACCCTCCACGAAATCGAACCCTTTCCAGTGGGTTTAAACAGCTCAGCCTCCAAGCTCGTGCTCGATTATCGAATCCCAGACCTGGCTACATCCCTGTCTCTATCGACGCCATCTGCTGCAGACTCGCCTACCGTGGGCCCAGGAGACTAGCAGAAGACGCATTCAGCTACACAGCAGGGTTACCGATTATCGCTCACACATTTGCCTGATTAAGCAGAACGGTCGGCCTTTTTAAGATATAAGACTTCCCCAGGGGGAGCGCGGTCCATCTTGTTCCGCTGCTTGACACTTGACCCACAGCCATCCGGACAGCAACCATGGCCCACAACAGCACCGCTGACCGTGTCAAGCGATTCCTAGGGATCCGTCCTGAGGATGAGCTTGACGATTCTGACTTCTACGACGACGGACTCTACCTTGAGTCTGAGCCCTCAGCCAAGGAAGCTCTGGCTCACCTAGTGCCCACCGTTGACGGAATCAAACACTACTTTAGGGAGCTGTTTCCTTTCTGGGGCTGGATATTTCACTACAATTTGACATGGTTGCTCGGAGATCTCATTGCTGGTAAGCGCTCCCTTTGGTTAGTGAGCCACCTGTGTCTGACGAGCTTTTTTCAGGTATCACTGTCGGTTTCGTTGTTGTACCTCAGGGTATGGCATACGCTGGTTTGGCCAATCTGCCCCCTGAATTCGGCCTGTACACAAGTTTTGTCGGCTTTTTCCTCTACTGGGCCTTTGCCACCTCCAAGGACATTACTATTGGTGTACGTCGTATTTCCAAAAGCTCCTCATTCTATTGGTCAGAGACTAATATAGGTGATCCAGACTGTTGCGGTCATGTCCACCATCGTTGGAAACATCATCATCGACATCCAAGCAACACAGCCCGAACTTGAAGGCGAGGTCATTGCAAGAGCTTTGGCTTTGATTTCAGGCGTGATACTGCTGTTCATTGGGCTCACCAGGCTCGGCTTCATTGTCGAATTCATTCCTCTCACGGCTATCGGTGCCTTCATGACTGGTTCTGCCATCAGCATCGCTGCTGGACAGGTACCTACCATGCTTGGAATTCCGAGTGACAAGGTCAAGACACGTGAGGAGACGTACAAGGTCATCATCAATACCCTCAAACATCTCGGTGATAGCAGGCTTGATGCTGCGATGGGATTATCAGCCTTGTTCGGTCTTTACTTTATCCGCTGGTTTTGCACATTCATGGGCAAAAGAAGCCCCAACAGATCCAAGATGTGGTTCTTCATTTCCACCCTCCGCATGGCCTTCATCGTCATTCTTTACATTCTTGTCAGCTGGTTGGTCAACAGAGGCGTATCAGACTCAAAGAGTGCCAAGTTCAAGATTCTCGGCACCGTCCCAAGTGGTAAGTATCTCTTTTCCGCTTTTGAACTGCTTACGCCTAAGGTAATTCGCTGACCCGGCTCTCATCCAGGTTTCCAACATGTTGGCGCTCCTGAAATCAATTCCAAGGTCTTATCCGCCATCGCGCCTCACCTTCCAGTCACTGTCATCGTTCTTTTGATCGAGCACATTGCGATTTCCAAGTCATTTGGGCGTGTCAATAATTACATGATCAACCCGTCACAGGAGCTTGTCGCTATCGGCTTCAGCAATGTCTTCGGGCCATTCCTTGGAGGGTATCCAGCCACCGGTTCGTTTTCACGTACAGCCATCAAGGCCAAGGCTGGCGTCAGAACCCCCCTTGCCGGAATCTTCACTGCCGTCATTGTTCTATTGGCACTCTACGCACTCACCTCCGTTTTCTTTTACATCCCTTCGGCAGGCCTAGCAGCAATCATCATCCACGCTGTCGGTGATCTGATTACACCTCCCCGAGAAGTGTACAAGTACTGGCAGACCTCGCCCATCGAGGTTATCATCTTTTTCGCCGGCGTTTTTGTTTCCGTCTTCACCTCGATTGAAAATGGCATTTACGTCACAGTCGCTGCGTCTGGAGCTGTTTTGCTTTGGAGGATTGCGAAGAGCCCAGGTAGCTTCATGGGCCGTGTTCAACTTCAACACGCCACCAGGGACAGCATCCTCAAGAAGGAAACGGCCGATCCTGCTACTCTGGATGGCGAGAAGCACTCGGCGTACCTTGATCTCGGCCGATCTGATCTATCCAACCCGCAGGTTCCAATCACGTCCCCGTATCCCGGTGTATTCATATACCGGTTCAACGAAGGCCTGAACTACGTGAACTGTGCACGACATCTGGACAAGATGACGGTCTACATTTACAAGCATACTCGGAGGACGCAGCTGAACAAGTACGACAAGATTGGCGACCGCCCTTGGAACGATCCCGGCCCGCGTCGCGGTGAGGTTGTGAACAGCGAGGAAATTGCCTCCAAGCCCAAGCTCAAGGCCGTCATTCTTGATTTCAGCGCCGTCAACGTCATTGATGTGACTGCCGCCCAGGCACTTGTCGATATTAGGACTCAGTTCAATAAATACACCGACCCTGAGACTGTGGAGTGGTATTTTGCTGGTGTCACAAACCGTTGGACGAAACGGGCGCTGGTTGCTGCTGGATTCGGAGTTGACAGGGGCCGTGGCGTTGACGGGGCGGAGGGAGCTCGAGAGGGTGTGGTGGCTGTTGCTAAGGTTGACCCAGATGTCACTGTTGGAAGGAAGGAGAAGGAGATAGGGTCAAGAGGTGTGGATTTAGAGGCTGGTCACGGCGTCAGTTCCGGAGAGAAGCGCGATGAGATTGCGCCCGTCTCCTCTGGGGAGTCAAGACCAAGAGAGAGGAGGTTGGCGCCGATCTATGGCGTCAATAGACCATATTTCCACATTGATGTTGAGACTGCGGTTACTAGCGTGGTGAGGGACTTGGAAAGGAGGCGGGACACGGAGGACTCGAGTGTGGAGGCTTTCTAGATGTATGAGCGGGTTTCTGTTGGCTTTTTGATTACCTTTGGCATGGAGTTGGTTGGGCTATGATGGATGGGATATGATGATACCTTTGGATTTTGGTAGATAATGAATATGAATAACGTTATGGCTTCTTTGATGTTGAATACTAGGTATTCTTGTCACTTTTCAGGTACTGTGAGATGTGTGATTGGATGGGTTGCACGCCACCAAGATGGTAATGATAATCAACTTGGGTGAGGCCTAGTTGATTATCAGGCTTATGCATGTGCGCCTAGGCAACCAATTCGGCCCCGAATGACATCGCGCAAATCGCGGCACTACCAACAGGATCGCTGCCGGCGCGTCAAAGAAGATCGAGATCGACCTGCACCCTCCAATCTATATCGAGTTGCGGCTACCACCCTGTAGTCTAAACTCTAGGTATAATCGACGGGTGGTTACTCAGCCACAAAGGCCTGCTGTTTGATCGATACGATGCCGAATCATGACCGCGGGGTATCGAAATCTTTTCCTTCGTGTGTAACCTGGGTATCCATCAGGCGTTACACAACATCTCAGGTCTACTTGACCATTTACCATACGATACCCTCCGGACCCTGCCCTCAACCTCATTTTTCAATCCAGTTCAAACCCTCATCGACATCTAGTCAACATTCAAGATGCCTTTTGCATTCCAACCCATAGCCCAATGGACCGCGATCTTCTGTCCAGCCATTTACGTCGGTCAGTATTCTATTCCCGTCCCCGGTTTTCCCTGGCCCTTTTAAATCACTAACAATTTCAAAAGGGATAACCCTCACCCACTCAACCACCCTCTCCCTCCTCGCCACCTCCCCGGTCTTGACTCCCCCGACGGCGGAGAAGTTGCTTGCCAAGCAATGGTATCTGATCTACAGGCAAGGACCGAACTGGGTGCCTCCCGTCATCAACTCCGCTGCGCTGTCGAACCTTTACCTCTGGTATTATCGCTCCGAAACTCCGCTTCAGGGCGGGCTGTACTTGGCTTCGGCAGGACTGCTGTGGGGTGTTGTCGGGGTGACGTTTTATTACTTTGAGACGGGGATTAACGGGGCTTGCAAATGGAGGCTTGCGAGGTTGTTGAAGGATGATGACGGCCCGGGGAAGATTGAGATCAGGAAGGAGGAGAAAGGTTGGATTATTCCTAGTGTGCAGGGGCATACTGCTTCTGAGGAGAGCAAGAGGTGGGGGGAGGAGACGGGGATGAGGGAGCTGGTGATGGGGTGGGTGAGGAGAAATCACTGGCGGTGGGTTGTTGTCGGTCTTGCGGGATGGTTGAGTGGGTGGGCTAGTTTGGGGGGGAGGGGGGGGGAGCATTAAGTGAGATTGATTATGCGGGAAGATGATATGTTAGGCTGAACTGGTGCTGTAGATTTCTGTTCCAAAGGGGTTGATACAGTGAGGGATCTGAAGATGTTGGTAGAGAGCATACCTAGCTATACAGTGTCACCGCCCTCTCTTCCAAATAATGCCAAAATACTCGTTCCGTCATTCGCGTTCAGCCTTTTTCTTCCATGGTCCCTGGCATGTTTCTTTGGTTGAGTTCAGCTGCTGATGGTCAGTGATGGGAGGAGCTGATGGCTAGGGTGTGCTGGGTGGTGGAAAGAGCTGCTTGTAGCGCTCGTTCAGTTTGCGTAACTCGTTCAATGTCTTCTTTAACCGCTCAGTCATTTTCTCGCAACGTTTCTTCTCGTTTAGTTCCCAAGATTTGGGCTTTTGTGGGCCTCGCTTCTTGTCTTTCGCGTTGGACCTGATGTGTATGGTCCGGATGTCAATCAATGTGGCGTGCAAGTCGAGCCACGACGTATATTATCTGCTCAGCTTTGCTGGGTAGGCTACATAGGAATGCTTTCATGTGAGAACATTGAGCCTCAATGATACTATTCACAGCAAGTTCACTCAGAGTGCTTCCATAAGCATGCTAGAAAAGGCATGGATGGAGAGGCCTCGAAGGGTTCATTAGCACATTATTTATCAGGTATTAAGTTAACGTTATACAAGATACGGTATAATTACGCAGACTCGTGTAAGCACGGACCAAGTGGCAGTAGCTGTCCCGCTTAATTGATCGCGTCGCGCGGGTCGCGAGCCCACTCTTTTGCGCGCGTCTTCCGCGCTCCCCAAGACAAACAGTGCAAGGCAGCCGTTCATCTTGCAGCTGCGACACTCAATCACAATCTTTTTACGTGCTATGCCCTCGACCCAGTCGACCTGGGATATAACAACTCGACTTGACCTACAATGATTGCGCCATCCTCCCCAATTACCTTTCCAGCGAGCTCGTCTCCCGTCAACGCCAAGAGACCTCGCCCAGCAGAACCGCCCAAGCAGTACAAACCCCGCGTTCTTGCTGGTTTCCTCGCAGACGACGACTCAGACGACGATGATGGCGGCAATGACGAAGCTACGCGGCAACCCTCATCCAAGCGACGAATGCTGGACCACGGCATCGAAAATACCGAATTAACAGGGAACAATGGCAAGGAAACCCAGGAGACAATCTCGACACCCCCAGAGAGCCAACCGCTCCAGGATTCGGAAGAAGAAGCAGAACGTTATGATCGTCTCTTCGGAACCCAGGCTACAAGCATTTTGCCTCTGCAACCATCACAATCTCTACCAGATTTCCTCCGCGACGAAGAGTTCGTTCCCGCCCCCTACGGCATGTCAACGTGCTCTGGCAAAACAATCCCGATCCGCGAGCGCAAGCCCACCGAATCTGTTTCCTATGCGACAATGGTGGCGGCACGATCCCGAACAAAAGAAGGCCGCGCAAAGAAGAGCTATTTTGGCATCGACATCCACAGCCTCATGGACAAGGCCACCCAGGAGCTTGCCAAGCCACGGAAGAAGACTGCAGCACCTGTCGCGACCCATGTGCGCCCTGATGAGCCATTGCTTTCCGTCGAGCCCCAAGCGCAACCGAAAAAACAGCGGCGGACACTTCTCTGGACCGAGAAATACAGAGCCCGCAACTTTATGGACCTCGTTGGTGACGACCTGACTAACCGACAAGTGTTGCGCTGGCTGAAGAAATGGGACCCGATTGTCTTCCCCAACTCGGCAAAGTCTCGCCCTTCTGTTCGCCGTCAACAACAGCAACAGGGCCAGGAGGATGAGGAACGGCCACATCGAAAGATCCTCATGCTCCATGGCCCACCAGGTCTGGGCAAGACGACGCTTGCCCATGTGTGCGCCCGGCAAGCTGGCTACGACGTCCTCGAAATCAACGCAAGTGACGACAGAAGCAAAGATGTAGTCAAGGGGCGGATCCGGACAACTTTGGGAACCGAAACAGTCAAAACTCTAGAGAACAAGAAGGCGGCAGATGCTGGGAAAAGAGACAAAATTGCGCGTCCAATCTGTGTGGTTGTTGATGAGGTCGACGGAGTGGTTTCCGGATCCGGGGCAGGGGGCGAGGGAGGGTTTGTCAAGGCGCTTATTGACCTTGTTATGGTGGATCAGAAGAACTCCTCGGGACAGGGATCGGCAGGAGGAAAGAAGAAAAAAGGGGACGACTTCCGACAGATGAGGCCGCTTATTCTGATTTGCAACGACGTCTACCACCCATCTCTCAGACCGCTCAGGCTGTCTGGTTTGGCAGAGGTTATCCATGTGGGAAAGCCGTCTGTTGAAGCTGTAGTGACCAGGTTGAAGGCTGTTTTTGAGAAAGAAGGGATTCCTTGCGACAAAGATGCTGCACGGAAGCTATGTGAAGCTACATGGGGCATGACCAGCGGGCAAGATGTAAGGAAGGGCGCAGAAAGTACAGCCGAGGGAGACCTAAGAGGCGTTATGGTGGTGGGAGAATGGGTGGCCGGGAGACTCAAAGCAACGTCAAAGCAAGCCACGCCCTGTCTTACTCGGCAATGGATCGACCAAAACGTCATCCAAGATCTGTCCCACGGAGGAGGGGGGGCCAGGGGTATTGGTCGTGGCGGGGTCAGAGAAATCGTCAACCGCATCTTCCAAGAAGGCGCTGGCTTCCCGAAACAGAACCTCGTCAAGACCGCCGCGAACAAGAACGCCCTTCATGAGCAGCCACAGGCCCAGCTCGGTTTCTCCGAACAAACCAAGAAATACGCTATGGCGCGCCTGCGTGAGATGATCGACACAAGCGGTGAGGTCGATCGTATCATGACGGAAATCTTTCTCGAATATCCAAACCGCGACTTTAACGACGACTCCTTCTTGACCAAGCCCGACACGGCCTACGAATGGATGCACTTCCACGACACCTGCTCCTCCCGCATTTTCTCGGCTCAAGAGTGGGAGCTAGCGCAATACATTTCCCAACCCGTACTGGCGTGCCACCATCTCTTCGCCTCCGCCCGTCGCCACCAGCCAGCTGCTCAAGAGAAGCGGTGGGGTGAAGACGACCCTAACGAGGCGCCTCCCGTTCCCTTCTCCGGCCCCAGAGCCGATTACGAGGCGCGGGAAGCAGAAAAACTCAACCGCGCCATCCTCCAGGGCATTCAAGACTCCCTACCACCTTCGTTATCACGGTCTTTCCGCAGTCCGGAGGACGTGGCAACCGATTTCCTCCCTTATCTCGTCCGCCTGGTGTCTCCAGATGTCAAGCCTATTGTGGTTGGCGGGAGCGACAAGACAGGCTCAATAGCGAGCGTCAGGCGCGAGGGCGAGAAGGCCATGGTCAGAAGAGCAGCGAATGTGTTGGCAGAGGTTGGGATTCAGTTGCACAAAGGAAAGATCGAGGATGGGAGTGGTGGGTTGGTGGGCAGGACGACGTGGGTGTACCGGATGGAACCGTAAGTTTACCCCTTTTCTTTTGTCCCACTTTTCTTTTCATGCTCCCAGATCACTGACATTTCGATACAGAGACCTGGACGCTCTGGCGACCTTTGAAACAGCCTCCGCATCCCAGTTTCTTTTCTCACAAGCGCCTCCAACACGATATGCCGTCCGCCAGGTGTTGGATCAAGAGTTGGCCAAGACGATCGCAGCCAAAGAGACAGCCTCTCGACAGGCAAGACTCAAAGCAGGGGGTGGTATCATCTCCCATCATGACGAAAACAAGGAAACTATTCCTGATCATCTTCAAAAGTTGGAAATGTTGAAGCAGCAGGAGAAGACAGCCGTCAAGAAGGATTTCTTTGGCAGGATTATTGTCCCAAAGCCAGTACTTGGGGAGACAAGTGGGAATGGGGCGAGGAAAAACAGAAATGGGGGTTCAGGGGACGAGGATAAGAAAGATAAGGTTTGGGTTACGTATCATGAAGGGATCAATAATGCCGTGAGGAAACCGATTGGCTTGGAGGAGTTTCTGAGAGGGTTTTAGCTATGGAAGGAGTTTTTTGTTGGGGTGTGTGAACAGCATGCGAGCACCAAAGATCTTTGATGTGTTGAATAAAAGCGGGATACTACTGAAATGACAACAATCAAAAGCATCACATGTTCTCTTGGGCATGTCATTGACCGGATGAATCACGGTTTAGCAGCATAAAGTGAGCTTTGTCTGTTTCCCATGCCTCGATTAAACCGGACAAGCATGCAGATAGATAAAAGTACCCTGTTTACACCATCCTCAAGGATCCGTGAGAGGGGCAGTTAAAGTGACAGACTCTTTATCACAGTGTTTTCACGCAGCCAGCTGGGTTGCACGCCTGCCTTGACCAATACCTGCCATATTGGACAAAGCACAAGGAGCATGCCATTGAGCGTTGTTAGTGGGTGACTCAGCTCCCATTCAATGGTGTCTCAAAAAACCTGATAAGTCAACATGCCCCTTCCATTAATTAGGGATTTGTGGGGGCCCGCCCTTTCCCACCTCTGTTCTCCAAACCAACTCGATTTTCTCTGCACCACTTTTAGTAGCGACAATCCCGTCAATATCCAGAGAGTTCTGAGATTTCGCCCTATCCCGTCCATCCAGCTGGTGTAACTTCTCTCCATAATCGTCTTCCCATTATCTTGAGAGGTCTTCTTTTTATCTTCAGAGAGGCCTCCCTTTTATCTTGAAAGGCGTCCCTAACTCAGAGAGAGGTCTTCTCCTCGCAAAACCAAACCCTTTCATTTAAGACAGGACTTTCACAGCTCAGACAAGGTCTCGACTCCTTTCAAGTTTTCAGACAGCCTGAAAGCATGTATGGTACGGACTTCTTTCGCCCTTCTGTGTGTGCATCGTGAGACGTAAAGAAGGGCCAAACCTTTGTTGAGCCCTATGCTAACGATTATTCAAGCCCTTCTCGATTATATGAAGGCATAGTAGGCCGCCTGACTACAGCCGGCGAGAGGGCTGACACCTCCGCTGCGCATACCCAGTTCTCTTCCACGTATGTAGGGAAGCGTGTACTCAAGGGATGAGGTCTTACTACAAGCTTTTGCTACACAGCGACAATGGCAACCCACAACTCGAGCCCTCCGATGCAACTGTCTACTTCAATCTAGAAGTCGATATTTTGAGCTAGAACTTTGAGAGTGCAATAGTCAAAGGGAAGAGAAGAGACCAGATTCTACCCTTTTCGACCATGAACCCGGTTTGTCACTACATTCGAAGGCCCTTGATTCATGGGTGGAGTCCACATCCCGAAAATAGAGGGTTTTTCGACGTCATGCCACCAGTGTCTACATGCTCTGCTCCAGCTCGATATCCCTACAGCGATATTCTTTCTGCGCAATTCTTAAGCGACATCCACCTCAACATACGCCAGCTCAATAAAGAGCCAAGACAAGGTGAGGGGGTACAGTATTTCCTTGGGTACAAACCCGGCGGCACTGTTCACGACCGTCATCCTCTAAAAAGCAGGGGCTTTGTGGACCGAACTTTGGCTTGGGTAAGGCGACTGCGCTTGGAGACCGAAAGCTGGTTGGTTGGGTGGAGAGGGGGTGGAGGAAAGATGGGTGGCCGTACTGATTGGCCGACATGTGTAAGGGGTTACGTCGTGGACAAAAGAATAGAGACTACGACACTCGTGTATGAAATGAGTAGTCTTTTCTTTCAGTCTTACAAGTAAGGCAGAAAAAGAAAAAGGAAGCTTTGGTGACCAAACTTAATCGTCTGGCTGCCTACGCCTCCATTACTTTCCTCACCGCCAAGCAGATTAACATCCTGCAACATCTGGTGATCATTTCTGCAAAAATCTACTTGAGCCATGGCTGCCTACGTAATACTTCCCCGTGTGTTAAATCCGTGGAGGCTCACCGAACCCCCAGAAAGCCACTCAAAGACCCATCTGACCCAAATGGTCAACCTCTTGAAAGAAATGTATAGTCTAGTAAGTTAAGTTTGGCGTCAAGCCATATTAGAAGTTGACCAAAAGCTACCTTATCCTAGTCGGTACCCTGAGTATGAAACTTTCCATGAATGTGTGGTTGTTACCCCATAAATATCTGCACTCTTCATTGGTCTTCCAACGCTCATATTTCCCTTCTCAAGTAGCATCAGAACAACCTCTATCAATCCTGCACTGCACCTAGCCAACAGCGTCGATAGCAGCCCCGTCTTCTCTGACACGCTAAAATGATGACAAACCTTACCATGCTCAGATGGCCCGTAAAGCATCCTCTCCTTTCTGGCCACCAAGGAGACATGAACTTTCGCCTTCACCTCGACTCGATTCAGTTCTACCACCCCAAGAACCATGGTGGTCCGTTCCTATATCTTCCAAGGTTCGACTCCCCTGCGACTAACGAGCAGGTATGCTTGCCTGAGGAGGAAGAGTACCAACAAACTTGTTTGCCGGCGATGTCACCAAAACAGCATCATATGAGAGGTGTTCATCACAACGCCACGCTTACCACATGTCAAATAATTGCTAATAAGGCCTGGTCGGGTAAAATTTGAACTCTGCCCGCAGATGTTGAGCCGGAGAATGCGAAGCCATTTGATTATGTCTAAGTTGACGTGGAGGATCAATACTGGTTCTGGGTACCTGAGGTGGAAGATGGTATGTGTATTGCGGGGTTTTCAGTCAAATCATTCCAAGCAAGAACATAGATTTGGCTAATCTCAAATTCTCGCAGACGACTGTCCCATAGTTCCCAGTTTTGAATGTTGAAACTTCCCACACTATCACCTGCCGAACGTCTGGGAGTCAATCGTGGTTATCCCAGCGAAATTTAAACACTTCAACACGAAATGCGCTCTCACTTCCACAACCGTTTGCCTGCGAAACACACACATTCTGCAACCACGATACAAATATTTATGATGGAGGTATTAACTAGAAATCCGCAAAGACCATGGACGATAATGGCAACCGTCTCACGCTGAATCCAAACGTTGCTGGGGCGTATGAAGATGGTTGCTTGGCCTTTGTGCCGAAAATGGTGTGCATGCCTGACCCTCAGACGACCAGGAGAACAAGAGCAGTGCACTCCCTTTCTGCCCACATCATCAACTGCAATAGGATCCTTTCAGCATCGTGCGTTGGAGAAACCAATCTTGACGAGTTACACCACCTTTATCACAACGTCCCGGTAACCAGCCATGTGGCTTCGCCGTATTTTCACTTTGCACGCTTCGCGTGCACGGTCTTCCACGCCGCGAGATGGCCACTGTTACCTTGCCAAGCCGGTGAGTTCAACTTTGTCCGTCTAAACAACCTGGGCCCTGTTCGATCCCGCATATCCTTGTGGCGAAGTGGTATGTGGAAAGCTCAATTTACAATGTCTTGTGAATCTGCGAACGAAAGAGGACGCGAGGCGTGCCACCTTGATGTGGGGGTGGAAACTAGCAGTGAGGAGGACAGTGACAAGAACAGCGACAGCGAGGACGAAACGTTGGCCTCTCAACTGTTAAGAAGGACAAGGAGAAGGAGACGAGGATGATTGGTGAGCTGGTGTTCAACAAATCGGAGTGAGGGGATAAATGGATAGTGAAAGTCTAGGCGCTAAGATATGGTTAAAGAGGCGTTTAAATGACAAGCAGGTGCCCAGTACGTATATAATGAAGCATTGACTAGGCAGGTATCTATCTCTCAGGCCTATTGTTTTGTCCACGCCGTGCCGTCGAGGTCGCATTTCACCTTTGCCCTTTGACTCTTTGAGCTTTGTGATGGACCATCCAGTCGCCGAACTGAAACTCGACATACAAGCAGGACAAGGACACCCTTGCTCCCGGAGTCCGCTGCTTCTGGAACTGCCAGTACGGGGGATCTTTGCCCTGTGGAACTTCCCAAATCGGCGAACACCAGGTGGGTCCGGCATTTGCTCTTCTAGGTAGCTCGGCCGTTACCCCTTGTCCATGTTCAATCTGAACCCGAGCAGGTAGGTATCTTGTATCTTTTCAGCGTAGCGAAGTAGATTGTCCCCCATCGAATATAGGATGAACAGCCGTGAGACGGACGCCGTGTCAATAACGGCTAGCCGGTATTCATCAACCTCTTGGCTAGCCTTTGATACGTCTGACTAGCGTGGCAGTCTCTACTCTTGCCGTCCACAGCGTGAACAGGAGCCGAAGGGCACCTTCAGCTTACGACTGAACGATGTTCCTATCTACAAGCAGATGTGTCGCTTCAAATAGTCTGTTTTGAATGGCGACATGTTGTCATCCACTGAACAGCTCTCAATATGAGGTGTATATAGATATCTACATGGCCAGATGAGGTCCCAAATCAAGCATGTACAAATACAATTATGTTCAAGAATCCCCGACACACGAAACCCCAGTTTGGTGCAACTGTTCCCCCCTTTTCACACCTTAAACAAACCCGCCCATTAGCCCATCAACAACCCCATCAACCCCCCTGCCGCAAACGTCGCCCCGACCGTCAAAAAACTCGACACCGACAGCAGGGAAATTCCCGAGATCCCATGCCCAGAGGTACACCCACCAGCCATCCTCGATCCCAAAATCATCAAGAACCCGCCCGCCGCCGCGCTCAACGGGCTCACGACCACATCCGTCACCTCCCCAAACTTGGGAACGGCATGAGACAGAAAATATGACCCAACAATAACACCCGCTGAGAACAGCATGTTCCTGTACTTCTCCGGCACCAGCCTCCCGCCCAACACCCAGCCGCCAACTTCCTCATACGAAGTCGACATGCCAACCAGACAACCCCTGACGATCAAGCTTAAAAGCTGAGCGCCGGCAATCAGCATCCCACCGTAGTAAGGAGGGATCTTCGCTTCTGGCCCAACTTCTGTGTACTTGGCGGCGGCAATGACGATACCGATGAACATGGCCTCCAACCCAAGCAGCAAAGTCCCTTTGCTGACGCCCAGAGCTTCGTAGACCGTCGCTCTCGGTTGAGAGGCATCAACCTTTTGTGGTGGTGGACATTGGGTAAGCAACGGCTTGAGGAACCCAGACCAAGCCACACCGGCAAGGGAGGCGCCGGCAAAAGCGTACACTCCGGATTTGACACCCACACCCAGCTGGGCGAGGACTGTGCCGGGGCAGGCGCCGGAGAGCATCATCCCCGAGCCGAGGAGGATACCGCCGAGAATGTTGCCGTCGTAGGGTCCGAAGAGGCCGAGGCTGGAGGCGGAACGGGGGACGAGGCTGGGGTTGTTTGGTGAGAGGGCTTGGGCTATCGAGACGGTGGCTCTGTGGGGGTGTTAGTCTGGGAGACAGTAAGGGGAATGGTGCCAACAGGGGAGAACGTACGCTGAACCGGCGGCTGCGGTGAGAAAGGTTTGAATCATGTGAAAGTTGGTGAAGTTGAGCTGTGAGATGATGACTGAGGGTTGGAATACACCTGATGCTGTGAGAGCGGCGCCAAAGGCGGCGCCGGTGAGGAGGGTGCTGATTTCTGACATTGCTCCTTTGTGTTCGGTTTGTTGTTTTGGTGAGAGAGTACTAGTTTCAGCTGCTGGTGTGGTGATTGATGGCAAAAGTGATGAAGATTCGCCTTCTTGGTTGTGGCTGGGGAGAGAAGACGACATGATATGATATGATCCGGCGATGACGAGAGATGAAAATATTATATTATTATGATATGTCTGTGCCCTGATCCAGGCGGGCCTGTTCCTTAATAATATCGGCGGTTCGCTCACTCTGCGGGCTTCGGGGAACAGTCTGAACGGCGGACGGACGTTGAGAAGGGGAGAGTGGGGCATCGACCAACGTCATCTCCTCGGCCACCACACCACCATCCCAGGTTTAGACATGCTGCAGGGCATAGCTTCGACGCAGGGGGGCTGCCGTGGTGGCGCGGGCATGCCATTTCCTCAGTGGATTACGAAATCCATCAGCGAATTGTGGGAAACTGTCGAAGTCGCAACCATGAGATTCTTTGAGGATAAGCTTTGGCTAGTGGAGCACTTTTGCCGTGACAGCTTCAACGTCACCGAGCTGACCGACTGCCACCCGACAACCGCGACAGCCGTCTCCGAGGGCATGTCCCCTATGACTTGCGTATTTATACATCTGTACATATTTGTATCGTCAATATTCGCCAATGCTCTGGAATATCTTGGTCAATGCAGGGACAACACCCCTATCACAACCGTTAGACCTCTACCGGTTTCCTGAGCCAGCGAACCACTCAGCAGTGCCCAGGTATGGCACACTGAGACATCTTCCCGTCGGAGACCAACCGGGCAGTGCTAGGGCGCCGGGTCCCTAAGTCTCTTTTCCAAAAGCAAGCTAGGATTTCATTTCTTTGTGAAAAAGAGGTGGTCGCCGATCGTGCACAGACCACCTTTAGCGGGAACTGTATCTCGGGGTCCAGTGGGGCTCGACCCCGACAGCTCCCGAAAACCCGGGACTCGGTAGTGGGCCCCCTGGCTCCTTATCCCCGGAGCGGACAACTCTGATGGTTTCGACATCGGCGAACTGCATAAACATTGTTTTGGAGGCTGTTTAAACATCATGAATTGGGGGCTTTTGAGGTCCCCGATGCCAATACTGTGATTATTACCGATATTCATGCATCACGTCAAAGGCCGTTTTATACCAGCAATTCGGCATCCCTGCAGCACTATGGAACAGCTCTCAACGTCTTGGAGAGTCAATTCGGAAGTTCGAACATTGCGCATTGGAGTTGATCCCCGATGTACATGCCAGGACAGACACAGTCAGTCGCCTTCGCCTGGTCCCCGGCTCCAAGCTCTCCTTGTTTGGCAGCTGAAAAACACGTCGGCGACTGATCTTCAGCTCATCATCAGTGTTAGGAAAGCTTTATCACAAATAAAAGTCAAAATTGCATTGCTCACCGGTTTATCCATTCTCTTCATCCAACTATCGTGCTTCAAACCATCCGAACACAGTCTTAACAGTCAAACAGTTAGGTGATACCTCAGATATCAACTCCTTTCTTCCAAGCACTCAAAATGGCGTCTCCGATTGTCCACCCAGTCTTTGAAACTGTCACCGGCACCTGGCAATACATCATCGCTGACCCCTCCACCCTTGCTGCCGTCATCATCGACCCTGTGCTCGATTTTGAACCTGCCCGCAACGCCATCTCCACCACCACCGCTGATTCATTGCTGGATATCGTCGCCCAGAACAGTTACAAAGTTGCCTATCTTCTCGAAACACATGCTCATGCTGACCACCTGTCTGCTTCCCGATATCTTCAGCTGAAGCTTGAGCAACCAACAAACCCAGAAACAGGCATTGGCAAGCGCATTGTCCAGGTCCAGCAAACATTTGCCCAGAAGTACGGGGTCGAGCAGTCGGAATTCGAGGATGTTTTTGACTTGCTCTGGGAGGACAACCAGACCTTCGCAATTGGTAACCTGGAGGCAAAGGTCGTGCATCTGCCTGGTCACACACCTGATCATGTGGGATATTTGATTGGCGGTATGATTGTCCCCGTCTCCCGCCCAGCCTACCGGGGCTCTGATAAGGCACACTAACTCACACGCACCTTGAACAGAGAACATATTCTGTGGCGATTCTCTCTTCCTTCCTGACGTTGGCTCAGCACGCTGTGACTTCCCTGGCGGAGATGCTGTTCAACTGTTAGTTTGACCCCTTGCTCCTACCCCCTTGGCCCTCGGTTTCCTTCCCTCTTTTATTTTTGTCACATCAGCCCATTATCACATTAACACATTGCCGCTTTTCACTATTGCCATCACCCCTTTCCACCAACTACCCCTATTTATTTACCTCGTCACCAATACTAACGAGTTATTTTCCCCCACAGCTACCACTCAGTCCAAACCCTCTTCTCCCTTCCTCCCCACCACAAGATCTACACCGGCCACGACTACCCCTCTGGCGACCGTAACGATCCCGTCCCCTACACAACAGTAGCCGAACAGCAAGAACGAAACAAACACCTCAAGATCGGCACATCGCAAGAAGAGTTTGTGAACTGGAGGCAAAAGCGGGACGCTGGGCTTGGGGAACCGAGGTTGCTGCACCAGAGTCTACAGGTCAATATTCGGGGAGGGAGGCTGCCCAGAAATGGGATGTTAGCTTTACCTTTGAAAGGGGTGAAAGAGGTGGGGAATGTGAAGCTCTGATGTTGTAGGACAATGATTAGGTTGTAGGTGGCGTGAATTTGGCGAATACCATCAACGTGCGTGATAAGCGAGCGGCGAATTTTCCACCACCCCACCACAATCATCCTCAATTACACAACCACAACACTAGGAATAACAATAACTGAATTAGAAACAGATGAATCAGACGATTCTGCAGCTTCCTTGCACGTACGTGCATTATGGCCGGGCTTGCCGCACACGCCATAACACCACTCCCTGAATAACTGTAGGCCACTCACGATTACCAGGCTGGGCTTGTTTGGCCCTGCCACGGCCAGCGTTTGCCGACAGGGGGCGCGTCGCGTTCATGTAACAATCGATTGGCCATATCTTCCACATAACAAAGCCGAGGGTGAAATGCTCGTGCACAAAGCTCAATTATATATTGAACAATCACTTGCTCTTCCAAATCTGTAAGCTTGCGTGAGTTGGCCGGCATATCGCGTCGTGAAGGCCGACCGGCGCGTCGGTAGCGAAGTGTTGCTTCTGGAACGTTGTATAGTTTGGATGTGGCAAGGACATTGGGATTTTTGCTGTTTTTGATTGCTTCGAGAGCTAGCAGAATACGGGCTTCGTTTGAGGGGTTAGCCATGGCTTGTTGTGGTAGAATTGAGTGGCAAAGGTGAAGGAGTTGTTGTCACAGAATGACCTGTGCCTGGGTTAGGGTTACCACCATTCTGGTGGTTCCCTCAAGTGGGTCATTGACAGTATATCTGTAGCCTCAGGGAGCCACCATGCTTTCTCTCCCCGTGCCACTTTGTAGTTTAATAAGAGACCATAACAGTTGTGTTGCGTGGAAAATTCGCCGCTCGCTTATCACGCACGTTATCTGATATTTATTACTAACAAGTAGTTCTTGGAAGGCTAGAAGACCTGCGGCAAACCACTGTATAGGATTCTAGCTATACTAGCCCAGAGGTGTTTCGAGTTGGGGTGGTTCCCTGATAGGTTTCCTGAGCTGGCTATTAGGCTAGTAACAGCACAGGTCAGGGAGGCATGGAGACAACGAGCCGCAGCATCGTTATTACAACTGGATCTCACGGGAGCTTTCGACAGAGTCAACCATACCCAGCTCCTTGCAACCCTCCGAGATCAAGGCTTCCACAATGGCTAGTCCACTGGGTAAAAGCCTGGCTAACAGATCGAAAAGCCACGCTCTTCGACGGCCAACAAGCTCAGGAAACCAGGATCCGAGCGGGAGTCCCATAGGGCTCTCCACCCTCACCAGTCCTCTTTATATTATATATCGCCTCCTTATACAAAGAGTTGAAAGAAAACCACCCAGAAATAAGCCTGGTAGGCTTCGCCGACGACAAAAACCTACTAGCCTTCAGAAAACATTCTACTATCAACTGCAAACAACTGGAAAGAGCCTGGACTACCTGCTTAAAGTGGGCAAGGACTCATGGCATGGAGTTCAACCCGACAAAAAGCGAATTAATCCACTTTAACAAAGGCCGCACACAATGGATGGAAGCACTGCAGCTAACACAACAAACTGGCCAGGGTGAAGGACAAGGTAGTACAGAGGTTAAACCGAAGCCTCATGCCAGATACCTAGGTATATGGCTTGACTGGATGCTCAACTGGAGAGCCCACGAAACCAAAGTATTGGAAAAACTGAAGACCCAGGACTTCGCCTTATCCAGGATTGCTGCTAAAACCTGGGGCACAGGCCTGATCAGAGCCAGGGAGGTCTACGCCAAGTGTATTCGAAACGCTATCGCATACGGAACTAGCAACTACCACCAGCCCACCACAGCTGAAGGCCAGCCACAGGGCCCAGCGAGGAGATTGGCAAAAGCCCAGTCAAAAAACCTCAGGGTAATAGCAGGAGCATATAAAGCCACACCGATTAGAAACCTCGAAACGGAGACCTGGGTGCCACCACTGGACCTATACCTCAACAAAAGACTGGCAGACTTCGAAAACAGGCTACAGAACCGGTTTTTATACACTGGGCGAGGCGTAGATGCACCAAAACGACCATCAGGGTCGCTGATACAGGAGGCTTGCAACAGAATATACAAACGGTTTCAGAGACGCAGGCCAGGCCAAAAACCACTACATCCACAGGAACCTACGGCTATCGAAAGAGCTGCCGTAACTATCGGCCAGTGGGTCAGCCAAAACCAAAGGCAAGAAGCGGGGCCAAGCAGGCCGTTGTCTTCGAGGAAGCCCTTGGCAAGGAGAACAAGGAAAGCAAGGGGAGCAAGGGAAGTAAAAGAAGCAGAGGAAGCGATGGAAGCGCTATATCGAGCGTGGGAAAACCGATGGGAAAAGCAAACCGAGGGCCGGACACCAAGGATGGCAAATGAAGAACCACCGGACCTACTGCTCACCGATCAGGTGCTGAAGAAACACAGCAATCTTACAAAAGCCCAAAACTCCCTATTAGTGCAGGCCCGTACCGGAGTAATAGGTCTACGGGACTTCCTGTTCAAACAAAAAGTCCCAGGGGTACCCACACCCTATTGCAGCTGCGGAGAAGGACGGGAGACGGTTGAACACCTGGTTATATGGTGCCCAACACCACCAAAACCTAGAACCTGTCCAAGAAATATCGTCCGCACCCACCGGGATCTTAGCCTTATACTTCAGGGTAGATCTCGGAACCAACGGCTACTGAGAAAGGTCTTAGGCTGGCTTATGGATTCAGGCCGTTTATTGGAGTACGTTCTAGCGAGAAAACTAAAATTGGAAAAGCCTGAAGAGGGAGTAGACGAGGAGGAAGAGGAAGAGGAGGAACAGGGGTAATAGGAAGAAGGGGCGGCTGAAACCAAAGTCGAAGACGATCAGTCTTCAAGGCCTTACACAAGGCCTTTTGTCACGGCGGTTGCACCGTGACACCTTTCTCTTATCTTGCAACTCTCTGGAAGCTTTTAAAACTTTATCTTTGCTTATACTTTCCGATATAGGTTTTTCACCCGGCCGACACGGCACGGTTTTCCTATGTAAATAGCAACAGAAGGTCCGGCGCACTCTAAAATTTATTATTATTATTATTTTTGGGACTTTCTCCACACGCACCCCCCTGGTTTTATTTACGCATCCCCCCCCATTTTATATGCGCATCCCCCCCCCATTCTATTTGCGCATCCCCCCCCGATCCCATATATAACCCTGGTCATTTCAAATCTTCAGGGTTATTGGGTTGCCCCACCAAACCAC
>MU866381.1:0-37743 GCA_033296915.1 Triangularia setosa | reverse complement strand
CCCCCCCCCCCCCCCCCCCCCCCCCCCCCCCCCCCCCCCCCCCCCCCCCCCCCCCCCCCCCCCCCCCCCCCCCCCCCCCCCCCCCCCCCCCCCACTCATCGTTAGCGCCAGTTTGGATGAGATGGAAATGGAGATAAGGGAAATTCAGTTGTATATATTTGACTACTTCTTCCAAATGAAAAATGTTTATAAAACTACTTCTTTGCTTTGACTGTTTTGTGACTTGCCTGCCTTCACCAACCTCCCTTGAAGCCTTTAGATCTCCCCCTCCCTTTGGACATAATTACGATGTACTCCCTCTTGTGATCAACATGCTGATGAAGGCCAGTCGTCTGTCGTTTGTGTTAGACACAAAGAACACGTCAATTTTGCCCATCAAATATCCGATGATTTGAGATATTGACCAAAAGGTCTTGCGACAGCTCACAGGTAAGTGGATAAATATATCTGTTTGTTTCTCTCTAGTCAGGGACAAGTTGTCGGATAACGGAACTCAAGATGCCCCCCGAACTCCGTTCGTTGAGGAGGAGACCCGCGGGTTATGACGTGAGGCACAGCAAGTACTGGTACGCCCTTTGTACCGTCGAGGTTATTACATGAGAAGTGCTGATAGGGCTGAGTCCTACATCCCCTCCCAACCCTCCTCAGTCCCCAATAAGGAAGGTAGCACAAACAAGTATCGGTCCTACGGAGCACACCCTGTCCGCCGTTGTCGACGGTCTTTACCCGTTCTTTGCTTCGAACAGGAGATAGCTGGTAGGCCATCTTGCTAGGAGTCCAGTTCAACACTTGAACGTGACTGGACATGACCGGTCAAGGCATACAAAAGATCCCAGCATGAATGCAGCAATGTCATCTGTCATTTTTGTGTCCATCTGCGTGATCTGACAGCCTACACCCCACCCCCCACCATCAAGCCTTTCTCGGTTTGGGTTCGGTAAAGCTGGACTGGCTGGCTTGTCCTGTTGGGCAGGGACGTCGCCGTGGGATATATATATATAAATTGCTATTCAAAGTAAAGGCCCTGAATAGATGGTTGTTAGGTGGTGAAATGATGGTCGATATGTCATCAAAGAATCGTTACATAGGCCCTTGAAAGGTCGTTGATAGGTTTTCGGGATGGTTTATGAGGCCTTTCCACTATCTTTTTAAAATGGCCTGTGTGTTTTTTTCATAGCAGTCCCTGTTTTCCTGCCCACGTGGCAGACTGTGTGAGTGCGTGAGTTGACTGATCAGATGAACCCTTGGTTGGCAGTTGGCTTCAACACTTGCTGATGTGTGGACATCTGGATGTATGCTGTCAGCAAGACTCGACTCAAACTGACACGGTATCTCCGGCCCCAAAACCGACAACCGAGCCGAATCTCTGCTCCTCTTTTTCAGCTCAGATTTTGCACTCTGAGACCAGGTGATGATCTGCCGGTGAGTGACTCACTTTATTTCTTTGAGCGTACGCTACAGGCAGCAACAAGGAAGTAAACCTGCAGGTAAGGGTAACTGGTGTGGTGACACGGCATATACCCAGGGTCTGTTGACAAACAGCAAAGTGCGAGGGATGGAAGTGTTGGGGAAGGCTTTTCCAAGTTTGTTCCCAGACCTGTGGTCTTGTCCACCTATGTGCCTCGCCCGCCTTGCCCAAAGTTCAACCAAAGAAAAAGGAAACTGTATCGTAAAAGTCGTGAGAGTAGAGTTTTTATACAAAGTCAAGGACTAGTATGGAAACGAAGCCCCAGTGATAATAACTATCGCCATCGCCAGCATGATTACAGCAAAAAAGAAAAATGCTAAAAGGTATCTAAAGCCCACCTCCACTTTCCCCCCTTGCCCTGCACGAATACCGTGTATATAAAATCCACCATATATCCAGGTTATGGACAGATGGACTAGAAAAGATATTCTTTTGTCTTATCGATCCAAAACTTCCATAGAATCCAACCGTTGTATCCCGATGATAAATCACCATTCTACCTGCGGTCCCATCCCAAAAACACCGAAAGACGACCCCCCTGAACCCCCATTTACCTGACTCCCAAACATATCCCAATCCAACGCACTAGCATCCAAATATCCCAAAAATGAATCTAGGGAATTGTCGGGGATCCCGTTATGCGCCCCCACAGCCAACACCGCCGGTGTGTAAGGATCTGGTGGTGTAGGCTCGGATTTGTAGTCGTCGTTTGGCATTGACGTCCTCAGTCTGTCCACGTAAAACGGTGTATCCGGCCTTTGTCCAGTCCTTTGCGTGAGTGTTTCCTCCCTCTTCCTCCAAGCTTTGAGAATGAAGACGGCGAGAGCAGCATGGAGCTTGTTGCTCGTGTCAAAGAGCTCCGGGTGGAACGTGTATACGACCTCTACCTGCCTCCACCCACGCTCGACAAGGACCCCTTCAGTGCGGTGGCAGAGCTGGCCGGCCATGTACATGAAGATGTCGATTTGGAAGTGCGCCAGTGAGAACCACATGAAACCCTTGTCTTTGGTGGACATGTAATTGGCCTCATTGTGCTCGAGTGTGCAGACGGCAATCTTGAAGGTGTTGTCTTTGAGCGTGCGGACCTCTCCGCCCCATTCTGGTTGATGTTTGGCTGGTGTGATGAGCTCCATAATCTTGTCGATGATGTGGGTGCGCATGTTGACGGCCATTTGATGGACGGGGCCGGCCAAAGGGTCGCAGTACTTGTCGAGAATGCCAAGGAGGGTGTTGCCGAGCGTTTCTACTGTTCGTCGGTACTCCACCATCTCCTGTTCAGGGGGCCCAGATCCATCGCGATCAGTTACAAACTCGCCCTGGGACGTTAGTAAGAACATGGTGTCGAAGCCAGGGGTTTCCACAAGAAACTTGGCAAATGCATATATGAGTAGACAGAATATCATCTCCGTGGGACCTTCGCGGTCCTGAAATGGCTCGGTCGCTGACGGGAAGATGTCGGCGTCGTTCAGATTCTTGGGCGGCTTGGTGTCCCAGTTTCGTGGGAGCAGCGAGTGGCTCAGGCCGGAGAAAATGGCATATTTAGAGTCCACCATGATGATCTGCCACCACAATCGACGGCGCATTTCGGCCTCGAACGGGGGAAGACCCAACGTTTCACCATCACGATGCATCCCCATTTTCTGCGCGATGCGAATAACAACGCCGTTGAGAATCCACGCCGCGTGCCGGTTGTAGCGACCCTGCAGCGATATCTGGGCTATGAATTAGCAAACAGTGTTGTTTCCCCTGTACAGTAGAAAATAAACACACCAGATATATGACAAGGCCCTGCAGGATGGTCAAATCATGTGTCTTGAGGAAGCCCAACCTCAGCAAGGCCAAGCGGACCCCCGACGAGTACCTTTGGAGTGCTTCGTCTCTCGAATAACCTAGCAACGTCTGGCATTCGTCTGCGTCCAGCGAAACGACAGCCATGAGAAATATCGAGAACAGAAGTGCCTCTATATTCTTTGGCAATGACTGCGAACCGCCGACAGCCTCGGCGAGATACGGTTGGAGTGTCGGGACGTGGATGATCTTTGTAAGTGGGTTGACCCTGTCCAGATATATCTGCCACAGGCGTATGACATGGGCGGCATCTGGCCAGAGAGCCTCGATTTTGATATTGGGTGAACCATCGCCGAGGAGCAGATCTGAATTTTCGTCAGGTGCCGCCGTGTCAGACGTGTTATCGTCGGTGTCTTCTGAATCGACTATTTGCCTCATCGCTCGAAGCTGTATGAAGCGCATTATGTGAGCGCAGGTTTCCACTTGCTAATCGCACAAAGAAAGGATCCACCGACCTCATCGTAAACGGTGCTCAGCATGGGGTTGTCTACAAACCGCATACTTCCTTCATCCCTGACTAGTTGGCCTGCTGGCTGCCACTTGAGGTAGCTGTCATCGTAGGCAAGTTGCTGGGATGGTCTTGGCGTCGTCACGCTGCCCTCTGGTTTCTCGGTCGCATATTCCTTCAACAGCTCTTCGCACCGGGCCAGCCTCTCCTGGAGGTCCTGGTTTGGCCGCCTCCGCTTGCGCGCGGGAGCGGGAGTAGACGGTGTACACTTGACATTGGCCTTGGTGCAGTTGGAGCATGGAAAATTTCTATCGCATTTGATCTTTCGGTGTTGGCAGAGAACGCAGGCAAGAATGCGCGTGGGCTTGTTCGGGGGTGGCGGCGCGACGGAAGGGTTCGAGACTGGGCCGGAAGTACTTGAGCTCGGGGTGGATGAGGATGCCATGGTGGACGGAGGAAAGTATGCCGTGAATAGCCTTTTGCGCGCGTCGGAGAGGACAGGAAAAACAAGACCAACAACGAAAGAGTCAGAAGAGGCGAATTGGGGCCTAGTCGGCTAGCATGACGCCGCCGGCGGGGTGCTTCGCCGAGTTTGTTTTCTCAAATCCGTATTCTCCTGGCTGCCGAAAAGGAGTGTGGGTGACGAGAACCTGGGAATCTTCAAAGGACTAGGCAGAGGCGTGTTGGCGGGCGTCAAGAATCGAGGGGCAATGGAGGTATGGGTATGGTGGGGGTTTAGTACCGGACCGTAGGTGCGGTGTATGTAGATGATGGGAGTGATCTTCTTTCCTCTCCACTTCCAACCGTTTTCGTTTTCGCAGCAGCTTTCAGACTGGAACTTAAAAGAGGAAGCTCTCCTTGAACAGCACCCTGGATGCCTAAGCTCAGTCAGCGACACTTGTTCAGATGTAAGTACCACGGTTATGTGATATTGCTGCACGAGCGGGGCCTTGATGCTTGTTGGAGGTACTCATACAGTAATGCCGACAGCATGCAGTGATTATGATAGAGTCATCCAAAGTTCCTTGACAGGGTTTCTGTTGGATGCGCAAAGAGCTTCTTGTGTATCCTCGGAATCGTCCCGCCCTCGCTTTCGTCGACAGGGGTTCAAGGAAACACACCCAACAGCCCGAGTGGGGATGACTTCAATTGGATTTTTCAGGGCAGTCGGTGGTCCACTTCCATCTCGCAAATGTGGCCGGGAAGTGTGCGAGCCGGCTACGTAATGCAGAGCTGTGCTTGTCTGGGCTTTGCTTTTCAGGAGCGTCTTTGTTGTCGGACATCGGTGTCGATGTGTCCCCGATAGGCAACGGGGCTGCTTTGTCATGGTCTTATTGGAGGATTGCCGCTCTGATTGGGCAATGAAAATCTCCGGTTGGAGCCGTTCTAGCCTTGTCCCCTGATCGATAAGATTGTGAATACGCGGATCTGGTAGCGCCAAATCCGAGCGATGCGAACACGCACACGCCTGGGGTGAGCCCGTTTCGAGGATCCGACATCAACCATCCAGAGCCCTGGGTTTCGGGTGCAACCGCAAAGTGCAATCCTTCCGCATGTGTCTCTACAGCACCCCTTATGAGCTGGGGGCTGAACAGCAAAAGTCCCAACCTACTTTTAACGTCCAACTGTCAAAAAAGTCGAACCCTTACCCAGCCTGGCTACACCTAACCATACACTACGGCATCTCGACGCCTCTCACCGTGACTCGAAACAACGACTGACGACAACGGAAGACTCGGAAATTATCTGCACATACCGCATACGTATATCACAACTGTTCCCTTCCGGCTCATTTCTGGAGGCCTCTCGCAATCCAGAATGTTTGCAATATCGCCGGTCTGATTCGGGGATGATTCACTCCGAGCACAAAACTGGGTGCTGCCCGGAGCCCGTGAACCCCGTACTGCGCCCGGAGTACGGGGCACGGCACAGTACTCCGGGAGAATCACATGCTTTTAGAAGGCCGGAAAGGGCTCCGGCTGCGGACAAAATCGAGAACTGCTCATAATGATTCATGTACATCAAAATCGCTCAACAGAGTTCTTGACGCCCAACTTCCTTGGTGTTCTAGACGATGTTGAGGTCATAGACGAGGTGGGTTCGGTATCATGGAGTGCCGTGGAGATGCCAAGGGGGACGGTGAGGGTGTGCCAGTGAGCACGTGAGCAGCCAGGTCGGTGACGGTAAACAGTGAACGATGAGGACGAACAGCAATCCGGGGTCTGGACGACAGGGGTCTTTTGCCGGCCGGTGGCCATTCTCCACTAAATTTTTATGTCGCCCGCCCACTCGAATTGGAGACATTTGCAATCGTCCCCTCCGATCCCGCAATTCACCGACCCTCACCTCGATATCGCTGCGTCTTTCTGGGACTTGGTGACACTGCTTCCTTCTCAAAAAAAAAAAAATCATGTTTGCGCCTGTGGTATGTTGGAAAGAAACAGCGACCTTTGTCCAAACTCAGTGGCTAACCATTCAACAGAGAAGAAGTCTGGCTCTGGCAGCGAGCCGGGGTGGCCGCCAGGTCCTCCTTTCTGCGAGGAGTCAGAGGCCACTGTCGATTCCTCGAGTGCGCACCGCCGCCTATACCACAACACCGCGCCTTCGTCAAGAAGCCTTCCACTCGCAGCTCGAGAACACTCCTCCTCTCCCCTCAGCCAAGTCTACGGCTCAGACACCACAAACTTTGACTGAGAAGATCGTCCAAAGATACTCTGTGGGCCTTGCGCCGGGTAAGACGGTCAAGTCTGGCGATTATGTGACCCTCGCACCACACCACTGCATGACGCACGACAACTCTTGGCCAGTGGCCATGAAGTTCATGTCTATCGGCGCCTCCAAAATCCACGACAACAGACAAGTGGTCATGACTCTGGACCACGACGTCCAGAATAAGAGCGAGGCGAACCTGAAGAAGTACCGCCAGATCGAGGAGTTTGCTGGCAAGCACGGTATTGACTTCTACCCTGCTGGCCGGGGTATTGGTCACCAGATCATGGTGGAGGAGGGCTACGCGTGGCCAGGGACTGTCACTGTTGCCTCGGATTCTCACAGCAACATGTATGGTGGTGTGGGCTGCCTGGGTACCCCCATGGTGCGAACTGATGCTGCCAGCATCTGGGCCACAGGGCGAACCTGGTGGCAGATTCCCCCAATTGCCAAGGTCACCCTTACTGGCATCCTTCCGCCTGGAGTAACTGGCAAGGATGTGATCGTTGCTCTCTGCGGTCTGTTTAACAATGACGACGTTCTCAACCACGCCATCGAGTTCACCGGCTCTGAGGAGACCTTGCGCAGCATTTCTATCGACGACCGTCTCGCTATCGCCAACATGACCACCGAGTGGGGCGCTCTCAGTGGACTGTTCCCTATCGACTCCGTTTTGCAGCAATGGCTCAGAGCCAGGGCGACGACGGCAGCCATGTTCAACCCCGAGGCCGCGAAGGGCAAGTTCACACACGACAAGATTGACGATTTGATCAACAATCAGCTCAGAGCCGACGCTGGGGCGACATATGCCAAATCTCTGTACCTGAACCTGTCTACGCTCTCGCCGTTTGTTGCCGGCCCCAACTCCGTCAAAGTCGCGACTCCACTCAAGGACCTTGAGGCTCAAGACATCAAGCTGAACAAGGCTTACCTCGTTTCTTGCACCAACTCCCGCGCCTCAGATATCGCTGCTGCTGCCAATGTCTTTAGAGAAGCTGCCAAGGACGGCGCCATCCCCAAGGTCGCCGATGGTGTCAAGTTCTACATCGCTGCTGCCTCTACCCTGGAGCAAGCGGCTGCTGAGGAGGCTGGTGACTGGCAAGTGCTTCTCGCTGCTGGTGCCGAGCCCCTCCCCTCAGGTTGCGGTCCTTGCATTGGTCTTGGAACCGGCCTTCTCGAGCCCGGTGAGGTCGGTATCAGCGCCAGCAACCGCAACTTCAAGGGCAGAATGGGTTCCACCGACGCCAAGGCCTATCTTGCCAGCCCCGAGGTTGTCGCTGCCAGCGCCCTCAAGGGCAAGATCGCCGGCCCAGGCTGGTACCAGAAACCAGAAGGCGTCGAAAAGGTCATCATCGGCGAGGGCAACGGAGATATTGTGCACGACAAGGCCATCAGCATCGAAGAGGCTCTCGACAAGCTTATCGCTCAGGCTGATAGCATGATTGCTAGTGCCGAGAAGGAGTTCTCTGGTGAGGAGGCCGCTGCTGAGCCCGCCGCTAACGAGGAGGAGACTCTTACTGAGATCCTCCCGGGTTTCCCTGAAAAGATTGAAGGCGAGATCGTCTTCTGCGACGCGGACAACATCAACACTGACGGTATTTATCCTGGCAAGTATACCTACCAGGACAACGTCACCACCGAGAAGATGGCCGAGGTCTGCATGGAGAACTACGACAAGGAGTTCGGCAAGGTTGCCAAGGAGGGCGACATTCTTGTTTCTGGTTTCAACTTTGGCTGCGGTAGCTCGCGTGAGCAGGCTGCCACTGCGATCCTGGCCAAGAAGATCCCACTTGTGGTTTCCGGCAGCTTTGGCAACATCTTCAGCCGAAACAGCATCAACAATGCGCTGATGGGCGTGGAGGTGCCAAGGCTGGTACAGAGGTTGAGAGAGAATTTCAAGGCTGAGGCCGATGGTGAGAAGGTTCTTACCAGGAGGACAGGGTGGAAGCTGGTGTGGGATGTGAGGAGGAGCAAGGTCACTGTCACCGAGGGCGAGAGTGGCAAACAGTGGAGCCAGAAGGTGGGCGAGCTGCCGCCAAACGTGCAGGAGATCATTGCGAGGGGAGGGTTGGAGAAGTGGGTGAAGAGCCAGATTGAGGCTTAAAAATTGGCCTCTTGAAAGACTGATTTGGCTTTGTTATATATAGCATGCATTGTATGTATGGGCCCTCTTCTTGCAGATGATACCACTGTTTCTGCCATTGGCGGGGCCTTTTGGAGGCTTTTTTCTTTTTCTTGGTTACACAAAAATGGCACACAAAAGGGGCGGTTAGAAGTTAGTACACAATGGAAAGCAGAGATGAACGTGATGATGAATCAAAGAGGGGTTCTTTTGACCTTTTCACTGCCAATTTCAAGTGCCCTCCCCACTCCACCTTACATTGGTTCATTGAACCATCACACCCTTCTATCTTTCTGGAAATAGTTACCAACGACACTTGAGCCACTCGGCTAGCTTCATATGAAACTTGTGAGTCAGTCAGGTACAAGTGCACATTAATGATGGGCAACGGTAAAAAACATCTTGGTTATTTAGTAGTATTTATATACATGTGTGTGTGTGTGTATATGCGGCTGTATACTAATTTTCCCTCCCATCTCAGGGACCACTTTAGATATAGAAGGATGCCTCTCTGCCCCGCCCCCCCCCTCTCTCTTTTCACTCTATATATATTTGCAAAAAGCTCACGCTTTCAACATGCAAAAATTGATGGTCCATAACTCCCCTCACCCTGAAAATGCAAAAACCACACAGAAACGAAAAAAAAAAAGAAGTATCGGCCCTAGTTAGTTTTGTAATCAGGTATCTTTCTATCCACACCAACCCTTCCCCCTTCCACCCAGCTCACCAACCTGGTATTACCTTTCATCGTCGCCATATATACAGACCATCTCTCCACGTCATTCATTCAAAATTCACTCCCACGCCTCGCCTTAAATCGACCCCTACTTCTTCCCCTTCTGCTGCTCCTGCGCATTCATAAACTCATCAATCGGGTTCTCCCTTTCCTCGGCGGGCGGGGTAAACTGCCTGCTCAGTCTACTCATACTCGGCCTCCCAAACTCGGCCGAGGCCATCTTCCTCACTCCCGGCCTCCCATTGTTATTATTTTGCCCCCTCGCGCTCCACCCCGGCGTTAGGCCCCCGCTCTCCGGTCCTGGACCAGGAGAGCTGGCGCTTGTTACAGTTTTCAGCGAAGCCGCATCCCCAAACCCCCCAGGCTTCCTCAACACACCATCGTCATTCTCAACAGCGGCAGCAGCAGCAACAACACCAACCGCGTTCGACCCCCCTTCCCCCTTTTCCAGCTGATTCGCATGCATCCCCAGCACCTCCATCACCCCCTCCATCGCCTCCATCTCCTGCGCCAGGTCCTGATCCGTCGGCCAAAACGTCCGCTTGATCGCCGCGACTGCCAACTCAAACACGCAGAGGGCGGAGAGGGCGAGGAAGTGGACGATCCACCAGTAGCCTTCCCTGCCGTACCCCTCCAAAAAGGCGTCGCCGACAATGTACGGCCCGAGCGAGGGCTTGAAGATGACGGCGAGCAAAATGTTCCAGAGCCACCAGCCGAATATGGAGAGGAGTAACCCGACAAAGATGATGAGGTTCCTGTTTCGGACTCGGAGGAAGAGTTTGAGGTTGATAAACACCACCGCCAAAGAGAACGCCAACGTGCCGACGGTGTAGAGGTCTGTCTCGACTGGGTAGGGGGCGAGGGCGTAGAGGTAGTAGACGCAGTTGTAGATGATGACTGATTCGGTTACCCCGAGCACCATCCAGTACAGCCAGAGCTTGAAGTTGAAGCCTTGGGATTTCTGGCCGAAGGAGTAGAGTTCTGGCACGGCGAGGAGGGTTTCAGCAGAGAGGTCGGTCTCGAGGATGCCGGGGAGGATGACACAGAGGGAGGTGAAGAGCGTGTTGAAGACTGCGAGAGAGGTAGATTCGAAGATGGATGTGCCGGTGTAGCCGTTGTAGTGCTGGTATTGGGCCTGGATGAGGTAAAAGACGATTTCTTTCCAAAAGGTGGCGAGGATGTATTTGCCTGTGCGGGCGTAGCACCAGCGACCGTGGACGAACAGCAGGCGGGACAAGAAGCGGAATTGGCCGATGGAGTAATCGGAGATGCGGGCGGCTTGGGTGCCTTCGCGGCCGTTGATGCCGATACCGAGGTGGGCGCATTGCAGCATGGCTACGTCGTTGGCGCCGTCTCCGATGGCGAGCGTGACGGCTGAGGGGACCTGGCGGCGGATGCATTTGACGAGGTTGGCTTTCTGTGAAGGGGAGGCACGGCAGCAGATGACGGAGTCGACTCTGGCGACAAGGTCGAAGAAGAGAAGACGGAGGCTGGGGTCGTCGTCTACTACTGTCAGAGTCTGTCCGTCGATGACTACCACTGAGTGGGGGGCCATGCCACGACTGACATCGGTCAAGGTCGCGTTGATACGGTCTTGCAGGTCGCCATGGCTGACATCGAGGATGTAGACTTCGGAGAAGGGCTTGCAGATTCTGGCCGAGTGGGCAATGTTGATGGCAGTCTCACGCTTGTCGCCGGTCAACATCCACACCTTGATATTGGCGCGACGGAGCTTATCAATCGTCTCAGGGACACCCTGCTGGAGCTTGTCCTCGATGGCCGTGGCACCTGCCAGCTCATAGTCCTGCTCGATAATCTCGGCTGCGTTCTCGATCCGTTCCTGGCGGTTGACAAGACTGGTAGTGGCCTCAAGGTAGATTGACTTCCATGTCTTGTATTCTTCCTCTTCCAAGTACCTGTACGAGTACATCAACGTGCGCAGGCCTTCGGTGGCAAAGTCATCGACATGCTGGAAGCAGCGTTCAAAAACAGCCCCTTCATTCACAGCAAGCTGCTCGTCCACCATTCCATCCAAAGGATCAAACGCGGCAAGCCGAGCTAGCTCCAAAGACCTGTTCCGTGCCATGGACTGGCGCGGGGTCTGATAGGCCTCTTCATTGCCCGGCGCATCCAACCCATCCGCTTCCCGACGGGCAAGCCAGGTTTCAAGGCCTTCGGAGACCATCGACTTTCGCCAACTGCTCTTCCGGTCCAAGGCAAGCGATCTCCGCATGAGGTCCATGCTGCGACGCTGTGCCGCAGGGCTCTGCAAACTTGCACGTCGCTGGAAAGCCTTTTCTTGCTCAACACTCTTGCGCATGCTGGCCCTCCGCTCGACGGCCGAGGCTGTTTGCATGGCCAGAGACTTTTGCTTCAACCGGGGCAGAATGACGCTGTCAGCACCCTTGGTAAACACGCAGATCCTGCCATCTGGCATGCGGAGAACAATCGACATGCGCTTCCGCTTGCTGCTGAACTCAATCACGTCAAGGATTTGGTAAGTCTCTTCGGAATCGGGACCGGTCCCGTGCTCCATCCTGACAGTAACCGATTCGGTGGTTCTCTTGACGACGATGTACCCAAGCTGTGCTGCCGCTCTCACCAAAGCCAACTCATCTGGAGAGGCGGCCTGGTAATCAATCTTGCCATCCTCGTCCTCTTCCGGAAGACAGGTGTGGCAGAGAGCCAGGCAAAGAATAAACTGGCGAGCCTGACGGGAAAAGGGCGTGTTGGGCTTCTTCTGAATGTAATCAATCATCTCATCCGTCCTGAGCTCAGGCTGGGCGTTCGTCGGGCGAACAGACGACTTCCACCCAGAAAAGGAAGGTCGTCCGGACAAGGAGGGACGTCCAGATATGGAAGGGCGACCGCCCTCGGGAGCAACATAGGACACGTCCATGTCGTGCAGCCATGCTGTGCCCGCCACGCTCATCTTGCGGAACTGCATCAGGTTCTCGGTTAGAGTACCCGTCTTGTCGGAAAAGACATATCCCACACAGCCCAAATCTTCCAAAATGGTCGTGGTGTTGAATTTTGCAGGGATATCATTGACCTCGTCGTACATTTCGACATCATGAAGCAGAAGAAGCTGACCCAGCTTCACCAACTCCAGCGAGACGTACATTGACAGAGGAATCAACGTATTGAGCGCAATCAACATCGAGATGAACACATGGCTCAACTGAACAGTCTCCCCCGACAGATAAAACGCCCTCCACTCCTCATTCCTCCGCCACATCGTATACCCCGCCGTCAACCCACCCGCAAGAACAAAAACAAAGACCACCAACAGTAGCACAATGCGGTTAAGCGAGCGCTGCATCTTGGGAGCCTTCGCCCTCACATTCTTGTTGGCGTTCATCCTTATCTTGCACTCCTCCCCCGTATTAATCACCAACCCCGTCGCCTCCTTTGTATTCCTCAGCGTCGAGCCCCGATAAACCACCTCATTCAACGTCAACGGCCTCGTCTCCCCACCCACCGTAACCTTTCCCTCATAATTATAAAGATCGATATTCGGATCCTCGGACACGACCTCCGCCTCCACCGCCGCCATCCCCGCCACCGACGCGCAATGCTTTGCCAGCAGCGGACTCGCCTGCTTGCTCTTCAAGTTTGTCTCCCCGTCCAGCGCCATCGTCTCAATATACGCAATCCCATTCTCATTCGTCGCATGCAGCAGCACAATATCCGCCGGCACCGGATCGTCCCTCTCCAGCTTGATCACATCCCCCACCCTAATATCCTGCCACTCGGTCCTCACCCACTGGCTCGGCTTCTCCACCGCACCACCCCCTATTTCACTCTCCGTCCCCTTCAGTTCCAAAATATGCATCTCCCCCTCTTTTCCCTCCACCCCGCCTTTCCCCCTCTTGTTCAAACTAACCAATCCCCCTAGTTTTCCCTTTGTGCCACCTCCATTCCCCTTCCCAGCCTCCGGATCCAGAACCCAAGCCGCACTCCTGTTTTCTCTCACGTCCAGTTTATACCTCCTGTAGTCATCCCACCCCTCCTTCGCCATACTCAACGCCACAAACGCGAGCAGCGGCCCGATAGTGGTGTACGTCCCCGTTGTCGACAAACCAGGGACCATCTGGAGGATACCAATCACCAGAAAGTAAAAGTTTGCCAGCTTCTTAAACTGGAAAAATAACTGCTTGGGGAGGAAACTCCAGATGGTGTAGCGAGATGATCTAATGGCGTTGGAGATGTAAGGCTTGCCCGTGCGCTCGTCCTTGAAGGGTTTCCTGCGAGTGCGGCCCGGGGAGAGCGCAACATGACGGCCATCTTTGCTGGGAGGGATAGGTTTCTGTCTGAGGAGACCCTGGACGATGTACTTCTTGTATAATGGGGCGGTGGTCTTCTTGAGGTTGGACCAGTGTTTCCTCGTCAGGTTTCCGTGGCGGACTTTTTGTCGAGTCAACCAGTCCCGGGGGAGGTGGGTGTAGCTCGTCCTCCCTTCATCGTCGTCGTCGAGGGGGGTGATAGGGGTCGCAGAGGTCGCGGGCGCCATCATGGTATTCGAAGCGAGCTGCTGGACATCGGTGTTGCGCCTCTCGTCAAAGGTTTGGCGGGGGCGGGTTAGGGATATTCTTGATTCTTCTATGCGTGTAATTGTGGTCCGGTAGGCATTTTGCGAACTGGTGGAAACACGACCTGGCGGCTGGTGTTGAGGGGAGAGGGTGTTGTTCTCTTGTGCTATTTGTGTAGGTGACGGCCCGAGTTGTTGGGATGATTCGATCTTGTACAACCCAGTTCTCACCCTTAGCGCCGGTGGCGGTCGTCGTGATGCGCTCGAGTGATGCGTTTGTGACCCGCTGTCCAGGGAGTGTCGAGCTCGAGGAACACTGGCAAGTGTCGGGGGAGAGCTCAGGGATGGTCTCGTGGGCGTGTTTGTCCCGCTGCGAGAAGGCTCGCGAGGCTCTGGGAGGGAAATATGAGGGACGGGCGAAGTAGGCGTGGGTTGCGAGCTCTGTAACTCGATTTGCTCAAGCCTCGTCCTGAGCGCCTCAGCGGCGTCATGGTGGCTTCCTGACGCCATGCCACCGAAATAGTCCAGAGCTGACGACCTGCGCGCGCAAAGGGAGCTCGGTGGAACTAAGGTATTGGGGTATGGCGGGCTTGGAGGGCGTGTTCAAGGTGCGCCTGGCATGACCCGATTGGCTATTGTCCTTACGAGGACCAAGGGAGGATCTGTGGGAAGAAGAAAACGTGTTGCAAGCAGCAGTGAGGCTGCTGGTCTGGACCTCTTTTTGGTCAGCCGGGAGAGAAGAGAAGGAGTGTGACAGAAAGCTGGGGCACCTCGACGTATCTTGGCGGCTGAAATGCTTGAAATCCAACATGCAAGGATCCCGGCTGCTTGTATCTGTCCCACGTTTGTCGCGAACCACACCCCCCCCCCTGCGCGCACCGGGTGTTGTGGCTGTGATAATATAATCAGATGGGCCCAGAAGCTCACCCAGATCCTGGAAACCGCAGTCTGACAATTGCTGTCCGGATCCGTACTTTGCAGAGTGATGATATGTTGAAAATTGGGTAGAATTCCAAATGGTATACAAGACAGGTGGCCTGTGCAAGTGATTGGATAGGAATGAACACAAAGAGGACAAAAAAAAGTTGGCAAGTCAAGACACCGCCGAGGTCTTCCAAGTCCGCACCGCAATAAAAGACCCCGCTGGATCCGTCCAACGTGTTTCCACCAGCGCCAGCTCGCCATCATCATCATCGAACCCATCCAATTCTGGAGTCCGGCCCCGTTCTGTCGTCAATTGCCTCGTCTGCCCGGCCTTCCCTACGATCCCGCCTTCCCGTCTACTTTCACCCGTCCATACAAAGTAACCGTCCGCAGCAGCAGCGAGCGTATGCAAAGAAAATCAATTCTCCTGCCCACACCGTTCCACAGCATGAAGCTGGGCTAAAACCCTCCCCGGGAATATGAACGTCCATTCTGGGAATGCACGTCCGTCCGAAGGTGACGGTTAAACTTCTTGGCTGATCGTATGAAGTGCGCCCCCCCCCTCTTCCCATTCACCGCATTCGAGTTGCCTGTTCAGGCGCCCGTATAAAAATCCCCTCTCCCCTCTTCCACCACCTGACCGACAACGCCACATCCAAGACGGTGTGGACCCTTTGTCTTTTCCAAGTTTGGAGATGTTTGAACGCGGCGAACAGAACAACACTGCTGTCATCTCAACTGACGTGCATCATGTCCACAGTTGTCAAACGTAGATGACAATTTTGACAGTTTTGACACGTTGAAGACTGCTAATACTGAGAAACACGCGGTTCTGCCGCTGTGTCGTCCTAATATGGGAAATGTTGCCAAATCTAGTTTGACAGGCGGAAGCGATTCAGCGGCCAGTGTCATACCAATGCCGCTGGGCAGTAGGAGGCCCCTAGCGGCAGGCAAACTATGATTGCATGATGACCTTACATCAGATCTCATATAATGCAAAGGGGCACAGGAGTTCTCCAGCTTTTTTTCTTGCTGTGCCCCGGCCCCCTCCCCCCCTTCCCTCCTGGCGGGAGAGCAGAGACACTGGAAGCGAGAAAAAGCTTGGTTTTATCAAGTACCGCCAGCCTTATCACACTACCACACACACCTTTAGGCCATGCACTCGAGCGCTGTAGTATAATAGTCACCAGGCAAAAAGAGCATTCCCCAAATACCTAGAGACGGCGGCTGGCGACTCGCGAATGCAACGGCGCGACTTTATTCTTGGCCCTCCCTCCCCGTTGTTCCAGAGCGCACACGCTCACACACTCATCCGGGCGGCTCGCTGCAGGTCATATGCATCTCATCCCGTCTTCTCCGGGCACTCTCGAGCGAGGACAAAACTTTGTGAAGGTCGTCCGCTTGGACTTCACAATCAGCTCCGGGCATCCCAACCCCCCAACGCTCATCAGCCCTATCCACCACGGCCAAAGCGTACATTTCAACGTACTAATGCCGTTTATGACCAGATACAGATCACTTGAAAAGAAACTGAATCAAGTTCAGTGATATTGTGTTTTCAATTAGGATCCTGCCGTGAATTCATAACCTAACACCCACAGCACCAAGATAGCAGCTGAATAGCAACAAAGCGGCGAGTCCATTCCTATATGTATGCGCATCACTCCGGGCATCTCTCTCCGCATACTCACTCCTGCTATGCCGAGACTGTTTTCCTCCTCTCTCCACTCGCCACTCCCTCCCTCAGTCCCTGGCCCGGCCTCTGGTCCTGCTTCTCTCTCTCCTGCCCCAATAGATCCCGCCCTTTTACTATCAGCGCCTTCCCAAATCAACTCCATGTGTTCCCGAATCAGCCTACCCCGTTATACGCAGCGCAAGAAAAGCCCCAGTATTAGAACCTCAGTACCAGATAAATCAGCCTCCTGGGCCTCGCCATTCATCGCTTCTCTCGCAGCTAGCAAGGTTGTGTCCTGACGAGCCGCGAGCTTAAAAAAGAAAAAATCGAAATAAATAAGGAAAATAGGGCATAGTTATTAAAGCCTTTCCCAGGACCGCTGCAAGACACAAAGTCCTCGGAATATTGAAATCAATAGACGAAAAAAGATCCGCAATCAAAGATGATGAAACGCAACGAAGTGAGATGCCAAACGAGATAATAAAAAGTCCGGAACCGCTGTGCCAGACGAGCACGAAGAGTGGGTATCGTCATGCAAAGTCGTGGCTAATTGATGAAATGGGACAAGAACGAAATTCGAAAAAAAAAAAGATTTCGATGGGTGGGGGGGTCGAGTTGGCAGTGTAAATCGGAGATGATTGAATATGTCGTGAACTATTGGTGTGTGCTGGAAGCTAGGAAATAGATAGCCACGAAAGCTCCCTGGTATATACAAAATCCTCTTAAACGCCGGAGAAAAAGCCGAACCCGAAACACTCTCTTATTGGGCCTGAACGCTTTCTGGTGACAGAGAAGCCGGATCAGCGTCGTAGTGTTTGAGGTCCATATACTGATTCAGCTCCAGCTCCGTTTGGCTCTGCTCCATGAACGGCGAGTGTGGATGGAGTGGCAATGTCATGGTGTGCTTGTTGCCTGGATACATGTCACTCATACTGCCGTCGTCCGAAATGGCTGAACCATCGCACATTGGTGGCATCGACATGGGAGGAGATTCGCCAACAATGGCCGGGTCCGGATGGTTGAACGAGAGTGGCGAGATTGAAGGAGCAGGAACACCCAAGCTCACAGGGTTGACCAAAGGCGAGAAAGTGCCGCTATATGGCGTGAAGCTGCCAGCAGGAAGACCGTTGGGCTCTGGAGCTTGCGACGCGAAGAAATTGGGGCTCGAAAACTCTGATGGCGAAGGAGCTGTTGTTGCCGAGAGAGGGTACTGGCGCATGTCCAAGCTGCCGAAACCAGCACGAGTATCAATTCGCAGATTTGGCCCAATAGGACCAAGCAAGTTGGGTTGCTGGGGGATTGGGCTGAAGATGTGAGGATTCTGTGTATGGGGCTGGCCCTCGGGTTGCGTGATATGGAAGCTCGGGGGGTTTTGCAACAGCTGCATGGTCTGGAAGTCGATGGGACCTGGCACACTGCGGCTGCGCTGCCTCTTGTGGCCCGGCCCACGCATCATCATGGTGTGTTGAGCAGCAATACCCCATTGGGTTTCCTGGAACATGCCTACATGTGGCTGGGCAAAGTTTGGCTGAGATGAAGGTCTGGCCTGGGGCGAGACGGGAGCAGACATGGAGAGCGTGTGGAGCTGGTCAAACATCGGAGGGGGCGGCGGCGGCGCCGTATGGCGGTGCATAAACGACTCCAAGCTCACCAGTTTGGCCAATTGACCGCTCAAAGCTTTGGGGTTTCCACCGAGGTGGTGCGTCATGCAGCGAGAGGCCTGCAGGTCTTCGGTGAAGTCGTTGACTTGGATGAAGGTCGAGGTGGTGGCCGAGTCCATGTAAAAGAATGGAGGCTCGAGCAGCTCAATCGTGATGCCAGCGAGGTGGTCATCCGAATTGTTCAGGTAGATGTTCTTGATGTAGGAGAAGGGATACTCGATCTTGTAGCCAGCCTGCTCATTGTTGATGTAGTAGGTCATGGTGCACTTGTCGGGAGAGTAGAACACGATCAAGTCCATCGCATTCTGCCCGACACGGGTCCATCTTCCGATGGTGAGCGAGCGGCAGTTGAGATGATGGATCACTTGGGAGCATTCAGTTAGTTCATGTGCTCAGCTGGACTGAAACGAGACACTCGAGCAACAACTTACAAACTTTGCCTTGGCCACCCTGGTCAGCGCCCATCATGCCCTGGTGGTGCCCATAGGGAAAAGGACCCGGGCGACCAAAGAAGCCAGGAATGCTCTTGCCAGATTCCATCGCCTGCATCGCGAGATACTGGCGCATGGATTCGGGGATCATCGTGTCCAACTCCTCGCCGCTCTCGAGGCTCTTCTTTGCCAGCATCTTGATTTTGGCACGTCTTTGTGGGTCGTTAGCAAATTTTCAAACACAAGACAAAAGTGTGGGAAGAACTTGCCGGTTCTGGAACCAGATCTGGACAGACCTCTCGGTCATGTTGATCTCTTCCGCTATCCTCTCGCGAACGGTAGCTGTTGGTGTAGGGTTCTTGTTGAACTCAATCTCGAGCGTGGTCAATTGATCCTGAGTCGCGCGCTGTCGTTTTTGGTTCTTTTGTTGTTGTGTGAGGGTGCTCTTGCGGGGAGGGCGCCGCGAAGTGCTCTGCCCGGGCTTCGTCTCCATCTTCATGTCTTTGGTAGGAGTAGTGGCATTGGATGCTGGCAATGAGGATTTCGTGGAGCATGGCGAAGTCGAGAGCTGGGGAGTGTGGAGGGACAGGCCCTCCTCTTGCTTGACCACGTCGGTAGCCATTTCGGGCCCGGTGATCTCGCTGAGTCCTTTTTTGTTGTTTATCGTCCAACGTGTATCACCAATTAATGTGTGTAAAATATGTCGCGATTGAAGCAATAATCGCGCTCGATATCGTCCAAATTTTGTTCCACCTAGATTGTTGCACAGATATTACTCGGCCTAGACGGACGTGTGTCGAGATGGTGAGATATTCTTCAGATCGGAGCTCGGCGCGTGTGGGAGGGTGGATGTCGCGATTCGACCAATAAATGTTGGAAAACTATATGGGAAAAAAGCAGTTGCAAAGGAGCGTCGTCCTGAACCAATAAGCTGGAGCAGGAGGTGGTAATAATGATCGAGTGGTTTGTGATTGCCCTAGATCGGGGGACTGTCGGGCAGCGATGATCGGAATCGTCGTCGGCGAGGGCGATGGGGGTGGGGAGAGGGGGGGGGAGGCTGCGAAGGCAAATGGGACCCGGAAGGAATGAACGGGTCGCAATACAATTGAATTAGTTTATTCTAAGAGAGCGACTGTGGTGAGAAAGCAAAGCAAGAAGGTGGGGGGGGAAGGAGGGAAAGGGTAGGCTGCCGAACGAGCGACGTGGTGATGTGGACGATTGAGGTTGACGAAAAGAGAGACTGGGGGAAAAAAGAGAGCACCGGGGACATGGGGCTTCAAGAGGGAAAAGCAAAAAAGCGAGGGAACAGAGCCCAGCGTCCCACTCCCACGCACTGGGCGGGTCTGGCGGCCCCTCGCCCGTCAAGCGCTCCCCAGAGCGACAGTCCAGCCAATCGCGGGAGAGCTGCTGCTGCCGTACAGTGCGCCCAACTGTGCACCACGAACCACGGGATCAGTAACCACCCAACACCCACCCACGCCGCATTGGAGTGTCATTCTTTGCACAACAGCCGCTTGGCTGCGTTTCTACTATTTTCTTATGTTCTTATGCTCGGTATGTTTGACCTCAGAAGGGCTGTTCTTAGCTGACAAGAAGAAGGTCGTTCCCTTCCTAGGGAGCCAGGGCTTTTGCTGCTGTGTGTATGCAGAGCAGTGAAACAAGTGCGACACGACGTGGACCAGCTTCTCCGCGTCCCTCGCGGCACTGCACCAATTGACAGAACTAGACAGCTGACCAGCTCCGAGTGTATGCCTCAGTGTCTAGGATTCCGTTCATCAGCCCCTTCCACCCTAGCCATTGCCTTCGGGACCCTCTCACTGGTCTGGGCTCTGCAAAGGGCGTTCTGGCACCCCAAGTAGGCATGGCCAGCATGGTGGCCTGGTCTTAATAGGGGGTCGCTCTGCCCCAGCAGCCTAACCTCAATTCCCATATTCTACCTCTGGGTCGCTCCCAGCCACATCACCGCTCTGCTGGGACAAGCAGGCAAGGACAGCAGTGAGAGATGTGCATGCTCTCTGTAACCTGCTGTCGCCCGTCACACAGCGATCCGCAGACAAGACTCGAGTCACCAAACGCTGCAACGCGATATGAAGCTCGTGAACCACAACCCCGCTGATCCCTTGCTGCTGCCCACAGTTTGGCGGGTCCTTGCGGGTGTTGGTGCGTGGCCAGAGCATTTCTCAACGGCGCACTCTGACCACCTCTCACCACGCTTATCCGCTTTTGTCTCTAGGGCTTCACCCAACAATAGTCCACGACTCAATGAACGACATAACTCTCGCTTGAACCCCAAACTTGAGGCCGTTGTTGGTCGCCGATATCTTCTTTGAGGCTCCAGACAGGTGTGCCTACCAACAGCACATCATCCTCGACCGAGAGACCCAATTCAAGACAGTCTGTCGGTGTTCGGTTCAGAACATTCGGCGCAACGGGTGACCAATCACATCCGTTCTGTTCCACACTTGCAGTTGGGGGTCGAGAAAAAGGGGAAACAGCACAACGCCAAGTCGCGATACCGTACACAGTGCGTCTTTCGGGCAGCGACCAGCAGCGCATCAGGGAGCTTTTCGGGGCCTAACCGGCCATCCGGCACTGGCCCTGGAAGAGACGGCCAAAGTCCCCCGGTGGTGATCATATCAGAACTATGGAAACAAGGATCTGATAGCCTAGGTATACGGTTCTGATACGAATATCGTCTGCCCACATAAACATCAATGAACACGAAAGCTCGACAGATAGTCAATGGCAACAGTTACTCAGCTGCCCCCCCCCCCCACCTTGGTTCGGCCGGTGGTGCTTTTTTCCTAATGTTTGCAGAGCATCGCCACCGCCTGTGGCACAATGCATCTGCTGTTCCTGCAGAAGCGCAGTGTTTCCTCTCGACACTGTGTGCCAAACCTGCCGTGTTCCTGCGTTGGTGTTGCTGTTCCTGCGGCGCCGGCGTCAGCAGCACTCCTTTTTGTTTGCAGCATAAACAGAGAGTCCCACGGCAAGACGCTCGATTCGGCAGGAGTTTGGTTTGCATCTCCCTTCGGTCGCGATGCATCGGATTGTGTGGGGCGTTGAGAAACAACGCACAGCAGGGCGGCCCCAAGTCACATCGACGGTCCCGTTCTAACCTGCTTCACGAGGTATTGACCGACCTGTAGGTGCCGACATATGGCCAACACGTCTCAAACCACCGGCGTACCAGGTCTGAGATTTTGACAGTCTGACGTCTTATCCGACAGGTGACAGATGGCTCCCCTCACGCAGAGGGGTTTTCTTGAAAGGGAACGGCGTTAGCAGCCGATGGTCGGAATGCATGCTGTACAGGGCTGCCCGTGAAGGATCAAGAGGCTGACCCGGAAATAGAAAAAGAAAAAAACCTCAGCAGGCGAATGGCTTCAGACCCCATTCCTATCGACTCCGATATTCTCCAACTACACTATTTGAAGCCTCTGGGCTCCAACGAGCATGGATAGTCAGGGGCAAAGGCTCAGCAACGTGTGTATGTACATACATGTATACATACATACCCGTCATCCTCTCGGCCTTGGTGATAGTCGTTGGATCCGAGACTTTGGAGATCTGGACAGCAACACACAGACGGAAGCAAAGCAGATCCCTACACTGATGGTAATCCTGCATAGCCCGTACCGTGCTCACACTGTCACACTCCTTTTCTTGAAGTCAGACGGTGTGGTTGCCCCACTTTACCCCTGAAGACGACCAAGGATCTGTGCCCAGGGTTCCGGACGGGACAGCGTGTGGGTCGGTTCCTCTCATCGGACGAAGGTCGCGCAATTGGTCGGCGCGTCCAAGAACCAGGTCGGCGCCTTTCCCTTTTCTGGTACTTCTGACTTCACAGCTCTCAGCGCAGTTGTGGCGATTTTTACCCGTAGGAAAAGAAAGTTAATCCAAGCCAAGGCGCCAGACCTGCTGCCGGCTTTTGCTTGGCGAATGGACAGGGCAATGGTAGCATCGTTTCGTTTTTTTGCGGAGGGGCTCTCGGGTGGTTCGAAGGCGGGGAGGGGGGAGAGGATGTGCTCGGCAACTCTGGAGCATGGGCTTTCGGGATGCTAATGTCTAATCGGATATGGATATTGGCGATGCTGGACCTCAGGATGTCTACAGATTGTACAGATACCCCTTCCCACAACTTTTATTGTCAGGTGCCATGCAGTCGAAGTCTCGACTACGCTCGACACGCGGGACGCGCCTGACAACAGCAGTTGGACGAACGCGAGGCTGCAGGCACAAGTTCATGCGCTGAAACCGGAGGGGGCCTGATTGGTGGAGGCGTGTGTGTTGTTCATGCGCGAGAGGGCAAAGGCAAGAAAGTCAATGGCGGCCCCTTTCCCCCCAAAACAAAAAAAGACGACTGGACGGTTATCAACTCTTCCTTTCAGGCTTCTAAAAGTCCCCCCGATCTTGAAGAGCGGGGACAATGGACAGCCATGTGGTCATGGAATTTTTGAGAAAACGCCATCTATCACCTTGTATTGGCCGTTAAAACACAAGAAAGGCTCGCAGTAAAAGGGGGGAGCATCATCTGGAAAAAGTTCTGGAAACCCCGCGGTCCAATCGGCCATGGGGGAGCTGGAGTTGTCCAAGACAAGTGGCGCTCCTTGTCAGCCCTGAGGAAAGACAACACTCTGCATTTGTGCGCCGCCATTGGACCCAACAGACTGCACTACAGAACCTGGTCTGGTTGAGATGGTGTACAGATTGCCGATGATGAATTGGATTCCCTGTCGACGGTGACCACTTACAAGGAGCCCGTGGTTATCAAGTTGGCGCTTTGTAAAAGTGCACCGAAGATTCAGGCCATCTAGATGACAGCCACCACCATCAACTTGAGTGTTTTTTTTTTTGCTGTTCCCTGAAAGACAGGCACGCAGGTTCAACCCACGGAAGGCTATGCTGAAGCGGCTTGGACCAGGCTGCTGCTGCATCCCCCCATTGAATGATCTCCCTCCATGGTTGATTCCGAAATTCTGAAGTGAACTACCGTTTTGAGCGGCTCCGGGGGTGTGATACTTACAGCTACGTACAACCCCGGTGATTCTCCCGTGCGATACTGTTTTGGTAGATGGATGCAAAAAGATCTGGCGATATCTCTCCAACGCCTAACCCTTCATCCAACCTGCCACGTCAACGTCAGTTCATGCGACAAACGGGATAATCTGTAACAAAACCAAAATCCAGAAAGAAAGAGAACAGAAAACCACTTATGCACCGATCTGCCTGTCGTGCTACCTTGGCCTGCCATTTCCTTTTTACTCTCAGGCGAACCGAAGAACATGGCTTCCAGATACATTCTGCCGGCCCCCGCAAATAGCAAATAGCAACATGCACCCAATGCCGCACATTCTTCTTCTGACAGAGCGACAGAGAGTTCCATTCCTCACCGTCTCGGCTTGGCTTTACTACGGATCTGGAGTGTGGGACTGAGCTGCTTGCTTGACGTTGCCGGCCCCATCAATCTGTAACGCAGTGGTCGGCTGGAGGCTGGCCGATTGGGTTTATTGGATGTGTAAGTGTCTTGGCGGGGAGATATCTCTGACAGGTACGGAGATATTGCACAATATGTTGGTATGTACTGTCTGTAGCGGCATACTGTGTCCCCCCTCGGTATGGATCGTTTTGGAAAGACGTTTATCCCCGCATGACCTCGGACACAGTATAGTATTCCCGGGCAACTATCAAGTGCTCAGGTTGAGGCATTATCAACACAGCTACCTGACCAGGCCAAACTTTCACAGCTCCCTCATGACCTCTTCCACAGCCTGCTTAGCCATCCTCTTTCTCTGCTGCTCCGGCAAACCCGCACTTATATCCCTCACAGCCTGTAGCTTGAGCATCATCTGCTCCAGGTTTTTAACATCGTCATCATCAATCTCCCCCGGCTCTTCCTCTTCCTTCCCTCCCTTTTTATCTTTCCACTTTGACCCCTCCCCCGTCTCTGTCTCCTCCCCTATCTGCTCCCAAATAGCCCTCTTCAACCCTTCAAAATCCTCCTTGTCGAACCCGAACCCTAACCCCTTGGGGTCAAACTCAAACCCATCTTCTCCTTCCCCGTCTTTATCTTCGTGCTTGTCATCATCCCCCAGATCCAGTTCATGATCATCACCAGGCATTCCCCCACCAGACCAATCATTAGCCTCCAACGCCTCCCTCACCCTCGCAATCCCCATCCTCTCCCCATACTCATTCCTCTTCTCCTTCTCCTGTGATGATGACGCGGCGGCAGTCTGAACAACAAAATGTACAAACTCCAACCCCCCCTCCGCGCAGACGTCCTCCCACTCATCCAGCTCTTCGTCTTCTACCGTTTGCTTCCCAATCCCGACAGCAAGCGAAACGCCGTCCCAGTCCCACCCTCCTAACCCTTCCTTTACCACTTTTCCAATATGCCGGACGAGTTCCTTTTGTTGTTCCTTTGTTGTTGTTGTTGTTGTTGTTGCTGTTGGTGGCGGTGGTGGTGATATTGTCGAGGTTGTAGGGGCAAGGGCAGAAGGGTGAAGGTTGACAACCACCATGATCCCTCCCAAGACGTCCAAAACCTCCTTTGCTTCCTCGGAGAGAAAGGATGATGACCATTCCGAGGGTGAGGAGATGAGGTCTAGCCAGACTGGGACGGAGGCGTTGTAATAAGGGGTGGAGAGGGAGAGGTAGTGGGTTGTTCCTGCTAGTGAGCTGGCGTTTTCGGGTTCTGCTGAAGAGCCGGAGGAGGGGAGGGGGTGGGTGCCGGTAAGTTCTGTTGAGTGATGGTTAGTTCAAGTGTGTGGTGATATACTCTTTGTAGTTTCAGTTGAGGGGAATGGAGAGAAAGCTGGTAACTGGTAACCACAGTGAGTGCTCATCTCGCTCATGCTCTCGCGTGCAAAGTTCACATAACACCAGCTCACTCCGTCCCGAGGGGCCAGGCCAAGTAGTTATGGTACGGTGAATCGCTGTAGCCCAAACATAACAAGAGGATAAAGTCTCAAAAACCGACCCTTGATAACAGCACTCAACTCCCCAGCCGACTCGGTCAACGACACAGCGAGGATGCGCCTCGGGTGAGGAATCTCTTTTTGCCCTTTTTTCTTCATGGGGACGTCTTCCTTGGGGGCGTTCATTCTGAGATATCGGGATAAAATAAAGTCACTCTTGTGCTTCTTCCCAAAAATATTTTGACAAGGTTTGGTGATAACTTCTCGATTTGGGTGTGAAGCTCCGGACCAAAAAGGTGTGAATGAGGGACAGGAAAGGGTGAGGTTAAAAAAGGGGAGCGTTGGGTCATGATGGTGGGGCAGATAAGGGAAATGTGCCTGGAAGCTCGCTCCAACAAAATGGCGGGGTAAAATCCTCTCCTCACATCTCAGCTCATCTCTCAACAAACTCGCTTTAGAGCAAAGACAAACTCACAAATATGAACTGTTCCTTTTGTTTATGGAAAAGAGGATGTATTGGATTCTGAAACAAGCCTTGTAGCGCTGGAAGAGATACCCGAGACATGGCTTTTCACGCCTCTTCCAGGCACAAATATGCTTCTGACATATTCTTCCAGCCGTTTCATTATTCCAGGCCATTGAATATGTCAGGCACTTCTATGTGTTGAATATGAAATATGTCATGTTACAGAGCCAGTCAAAAGTGTCAACCGAATGGCTGCCAGCATCATACAGCCGTCAATATCGGCCGCAGGTCAATGGTCATTGATAAGGTGCAAACGGATATCCCTTTACCACTGGGAAAGGTGCTTTACATATCTACCATGCTCGCTATGTCTTCTGATTCTACAGTCTCAGTCCCAAGACTACCAGCAGCAAGCTAGCAAATTATGCAAATACCATCGCTTCTTCTTCCCCCTTCCTTTTGCATCCCATCCTGTAAGTCATCCTACCGCTGTTCAAGACTAGCCATGTCCAAAGATACTCGACAAGACAATACAGATTCTCCTTTTTATGTACAAGAGGGGGTTCCCAACACCTCGAGTCCCTTATTCCCATAAAAAGCCAAAACAGAACGTGCACACAAGCCCAAAACAGGCAACATTCACCAAGTGTCTTCTTTTATTGTATAGTAGCCAGTTATTCAGCATTCCTTCCCTTTTGCGTCTCCATCGCCCTCCTTTCCCCGTCTATCATCCCCAGCAGAGCTGTCTAAGCTGCCGACTCTCCCGGTTGCTCCAAGCTCTCCGAGGTGGCAGTCACGGTGGTTCCGCTTCCTGCCTGGGACCCTGACGATGATGCCACAACCTCTTCCTCATCCTCATCAACATCTACCAACTGGGTTGCCTTGTACGCCTTCTTGGCTGCAGCCTGCAGTGAGCTGAAATCACCGCTCGTCTCGCACATGCTCCTGAAGGTGCCGTTGGCCTTCTTCAGCAGCTTGTATGGGTGATCATACTCGACAATTTGCCCCTTGTCAAGGACCAAGACCTTGTCATAATCAACAATCGTCTGCAGGCGGTGCGCAATGGTGATGATGGTACTGGTGAGCTCACGAATTGTGCCTTGGATGGCTGCATCGGTGGCATAGTCAATCGAGGCGGTAGCCTCGTCCATCACCAAAACGCTCGGGTTCTTGAGCAGTGCCCGTGCTAGACAGAGAAGCTGGCGCTGGCCCTGAGAAAGATTGTTGCCAGACTCCGTGACAGGAGACGAAAGGTCCAGAAAGATATTTTTGTTCGTGGCAGTTGCTGGGCGCGATGGCTCCTCAGAAGCAACAATGGACTCGATGGCGGTCGTGGCGGTCGGGATTGCTGCACCGCCAAGAGTAATTTCATCAGGGCCAATAAGCTGGACACGGCGAAGGGCGGCAAAAATCTCGGCGTCGGCGTAGGAGTCAAAGGGATCCAAGTTGCTTCGGATGGTTCCCATGAAGAGCGTGGGCTCCTGGGGCACAATGGTGATGCCCTCGCGCAGATCGCGCAAACCAACCTGGCCAATGTCGACATCATCAATCAGAATCTTGCCCTCGTCTGCTTCCAAGGCGCGGAAGATGGCTAGCGTGAGTGAACTCTTGCCCGCTCCAGTCCTGCCCACAATGCCAATCTTTTCACGGGCTTCGATCTTGAATGTGAGATTGCGCAGAACAGGTTCCAGCTCCTTGCGGTATCGGGTAGAATAGTTGATAAACTCGACGGATCCCTGAGCGGGCCAGTTCTTGTCTGGGCGGTTCTTCTCCACGATAGCCTCGGCTTCTTGCTCGACGTCCAGATACTCCTTGATACGCTCAACCGAGTTCATGTTCTGCTCATTCATAGCGTAAAGACGCACCAGCCACAAGATGTTGTCGGCAAAACCAATGGCGTAGCTCAGCGAGATACCGGCAGACCCTGGATCAACCTTGCCGAGGCTGACAATAACGAATACACCGGCGAAGAATGCAACGAAGTCGCCCAACAAATCGGTTCTGAAAGCAAGCCATCTGTTAGCAGCCCAGAGGTAGATAAATGGACGCAGCTGCTTGTTGATTCTTGCGAGATTGTCTCTGATAAAGCGCCTCTCGTCACCATAGGCTCGAATGGTTGTCACGCCGCTGAGCGTCTCTCCGAATTGCTGGAACAGCGGGCTTCTCTCAACAGATTCCAAACGCTTCAGATCCCGCGACGAATGGAGGTAAAACTGGCCGAGGAAAATATATGCGGCCGTGATGAAGACGCCAGCAATCAAGAAGGCCGGGGTGATGTAGGCGATCAAAACAACCGTGACGACAATGCCGAGAGCGCAAGACATGACACCAATAGCGACAGGGGCCACCTCCTGATCCACAGCTTCAAGGTCCTTGCTGAATCGGTTCATGATCTGACCGAGGGGGGTAACATCAAAGAACTTGAACCTCGCTCCAGTCACGGACTTCATCAAACGATCGTGAAGCTTCCAGGAGGCCGTCAAAGAGCCAAAGAAGATCCAAAGATCTCTCACAAGCGCCGCACAAGCGCCGGCGCTTCCGATCAATGCCAGTACCGTCAGGTAGTAAATCACATTCACATCCTTGTTGTCCGTAGTCGAGAATGTCGTGCTATCGCCCTTGACGTAATTGGCAATCGAAGCAAAGTACGTCGGCGACAAGGTCTGGCTTGAGTAACTGTGAGAACTCATGCTGAACTGAGCAGAAGCGGTCTCGTTGAGTGTGTACTGGTTAGCCCACTCCTTGATCCACAGATTAGAAGCCACACCAGAGAGTTGCTGTGCCGAGAAGACCAGACCAGCCAATAGCCAGAAACCCCAGCTGCCCATGGAGCCCAGATACAGTTTCATCACAGGCCACTTGACAGCACCAACAGCTTTGGCCTCTTCCAAGGCATCCTGTTTCTTGGGCTCCTTCTTGGGCGACTTGGGCTTGCTCTTTTGTAAACTTCCGTCAGCTTCGTTGAGCACAGTATCGCCGCCCTCCTCTCCAACACTGGAAGGGACGCGAGAAGGAACACGAGACACGTGGGCAGATCCTGAGCTAGATTTGGGGATAGCATCCTCTCCGAGCTTGCCTGCTTCGATCAGCTCCTTGGGGGTACCTTGGCCAGTGACACGTCCATTGCTCATCGTCAACACGAAGTCAGCAGGCGGCACGCAGAGTGGAATATTGTGCGAGACAAGAATGCAGGTGCGGTGCGCCATCAGAGGGCCCATGATGCAGTTGGTGAAGATCCATTGGGCAGTGTGAGAATCCACAGCGCTCAAGCAATCATCTAGTAGCAGGTGTTTCGAGTTTGAATAAACGGCGCGGGCGAGCGAGATACGTTGCTTCTGACCGCCAGAAAGAGTAATGCCCTTCTCACCCACCAGAGTCTCATCACCGTTGTCGAGAATCTCCAGATCATGTTCCAAGGCACAGGCCACAATGACGTCGCGGTATCTCTGCTTATCGAATGGCGCAGAAAAGAGGATGTTGTCCTTGATGCTGGCGTTGACGAGCCAAGCCTGTTGGGCGACGTAGGCGCATGTCTCAGCCAGGCCAGTTTCGGGATCCGGTCGAACGTCTTCACGGCTACGACCGCCGGGAAGAAGAACACGGCCAGTCATGATGGTCATCTCGCCGAGCAAAGCCATCAACAGCGAAGTCTTGCCACAGCCCGTAGGCCCAGTGATGACATTGAGCTTGCCGATCTTGAAGTCGACATCAAGATCCAGCAGGCGGAACGCCATGGATCCATCATCCTGCACGGTAGACTTGCTGCCCCAGATAAAAGTGGCATTTCTGAAGCCGATAGCTCTGTTTCCATCGTCGTCAACGTTGTCTTCGCCCAGCTGCTCAAATTTCTCAGTCTCTTCCTCAGACAGGAATTCCTCAATACGGTCAATCGAGACCTTGGACTCCTGCACGTGGGCGATCATGTCACCAAGCTGGTCAAGGGGGTACCGGAGAAGCATGAACAGCGAAATGGCGGTAAAGGCAACGGAAGGATACAGAGGCTTCTTTTCGATGACGGTGTAGACAAAGAAGGAGAAAAAAGTGATCAAGATCGGGACAGTGTTCCAGACGGCCACCGCAGCAGCCCAAAGCATAAATCTCCTGCGCAGAGCCTGGAGCTCGGCTCTCCTTTTCTCGTCAACAATTTGGGCAAAACGATGCTCCCAAGCAAAGTACTTGATGATCCTGATATTTTGCAAAATCTCATTGGTCGTATGAATACGCTTGTCGGTAGCGCTCATGATCTTTTTCTGGGTCTTGTTGAAGCCCTTGCCGAACGCGATGTTGATCGGGAGGAGCAGAGCCATGACAATGAAGCCAGGAATGGCACTCAAGCCCATGACTTGGTAGAGCAGCAAGATGGACACAATCAGCTGAGTGGGAGCAGACGCGACGAGGAAATGCAAGTACGCAGTGACCTCTGACACCTTGAAGCTGTCAACCGACATCAAGTTGATGATGGTCCCGAGGTTGGCTTGCTCGTCGGCGTCGACAGCCTTGGCATCCTTCTTGGACGCATCGGCCTCCTCGTTTGCAGTAGCCTGGCTGTCCTTCTTCCCGAGACCCAGCAGCCGCTTGGCCTTGGAAATGATGCCGCCCTTCTTTGACGTCCCATCTTTCTTCTTATCAGCTCCGAGCGCCGTGTCTTTGCCTGCCGCTGCCTTTCTTCGCAGTGCCTTCGCATAAATCTCGCCGACCAGGATAGCCCGGATATTGATGCAAATCTTGCGGCCAATCCATAAGGCCTGCGCATCGCCAACTGACCTAATAATGTCCGAGACTGGCAGCAGAATGACATAAAGCCAAAGGACGTTCTTGGGCGCCTCGGTTGGATCCTCCACATATTCTAAAATGGCCTTGAGAAGGAGGGTGGGCGCAAACGTGAACACACCGGACACGATAGCCCAGGCAGCCTGGGCAAACAGCATCCCCTTGAAAAACTTGACCAAATGGAAAGCCAGCGAAGTAGTCTTCTTGGCTTGGCGGTAAGCGGCGAGGATAGCAGCGGCCTTGTCCCTAGGGAGTAGGTTCCAGACTCGTTTGAGCTCGAGTGGTTCTCTCCAACCATCCCAAACAATTGAGTCGACCCAGGAGAAGGTGTAGTGAGAAAACAGCGACGCCAGGTTTTCGCGACCGGGTGGGATGCCATCCTCCCACTCCAGAAGCACCGTCTTGTTGCCTTTTCGAGTGCTGATGGCCAGTCCGAATACCATAGAGGTCAATGCGAATTCGGTTATCACCAGGACCTGCGTCAACTGGGGGACTGGGTGAATCAAGACAGAGCGGAACAGAACCAGGGTAAAGAGCCACTGGCAGCTGTAAACCGCAGCCGTGTGATTCCACAATCTCGGAACGCGCCATTGTGTATTCCCCAGGAAAAGTCGTAGTGATGCGAGCAGCAGAACATAGACCCAGACAGTCAGGCCGGCGACACCAGCCAAGCCATCTTTCACCTCAACGTCGTACAATAATCCAACAACGTTGACCGCCACTAGACCTGCGACAGCCAATTCCTCAACAATCACAGAAAGGGTTTGCCCGGGCGGTGTATCGGCCTGCACAATAGATCCCTTGGTCGTAGTTTTAACCAGCGCCAGGCGCCCACCGTTGATGGTCAGGCCCTCGTCATCGTCGCTCTCTGTTGTTGACCCCTCATCGGGAGGGAGGTCCGTGTGGTTCGGAGGCGATATCGGAGTTACGCCGTTGCTGAGACGCTCATATCCTCGGTTTCGTTTTAACCTGACGGCGCGGAAAGTGTTTTGCAGGACGAGTTGCAGGAATGAGATTCCTATTACGATTAAGGGCAGCAGGACGCTAAGATAGCTACATGTTCGAGCAAGAAAGATTATCAGCAGTGATTCTCGAGCGAATGAGCACATTCAATATTGGGGGGGGCTTACTCTTGCTTGAAGCATTGTGTAAAATCATCGGTCCGCCATATGGGCCACGAGCACGCGGCGAATCCCATTTCGCCTGCGTTGTCGTGGCGCAACCACGGGAGTCTGATGTCCGTGGCTGTCTCGGATAAAGAGTGTCGTTCTTCGATTAGAACCAAAACGTCAATGTCGCGCGCCGGGGGGGGAAACCCTGAGAAAATGGCGTTGATTGGTGGCGGGGCGGGAAGAAATAAGAAAATGGGAAATGTTTCCCTCTGGGATCGTTCAGCAATGAAAAAGATATTCCTGGCAGGGGCCGGCGGTTTAAACGCTGGAACTGGGACCTCGTTGTCATTTGGCACTAGTCTGGTGGGGTTGGTCTGCGGCAACTGCTTGGAACTTCTTTGGTGGGTGCAAGCAAGCATTGCTCCTGGACGGAGGCAGCTGCAATGGTAATAAGCAGAATGACGGGACGGTAGGCACCTACATACAGCACATGTGTCTGTCCGGTTCCGCGAGAATAGCTATCTAGACCCTGAAGAGGTATTCCGGCGCACGGGAGCGTGCAAAAGTAACTTGAGCCATCCACCACGAGGGGGTCATAGGTTCGTAGCCGGACCGGGAGTTTATTGCATGGGCGGGAGTTGTAAACCCCCAGCAAAGAGGGGACCCGAGCAATGGTACCGAGGGGCCTCAGCAAAAGCAGCATGCCAACCTTCCGACTGCCGATGGGTACATGGCGATTATGAGATCGCGGTGGTCTGTGGCGTCAAGGCCGTTTTCTGTCGCACTTGCAGCCTTCTTTGATGATCCAGAAGCTCAACAAGGTGGGGAGCCTTACCAAATGAGGGCTATCAATGATGTCAGATATTCCCTGCATGCCAGCAGAGGTTCCCGCGAGCCGAGTCAAGTTTTTTCTCTACCGTAGAATTCTATGCTTACACAAGCTATTGTACGACGACCTTGGCTCTATATCTCGTGCTCCGCGAGTTTGAACGTCTACACGACTAGGCGGTGACATGGCCGTCCGACCTAGGAGCTTACACAGCACACCGCATGCTGCTGCTTACACCCTGCGTCCTGCTTGAGCATTCATGCAACTCTCCATTTTAGTGTCCGCAAACCGGTAATCCTGGGCACAGCCCGAAGCAGCGAAGCTTTGCGCTAGGAAGGCTACCTGCATCCGCTAGTGGGGCCGCCAACGTCGAGAATCCCAACTTGTTCATCCGTCCAGTCAGCGCTTTGCGCCTTGCCAATGGCTTCCGTTATACACAGTGCTACCATACTGCTGGAGAGATATGCATGGTCATCTCGAATTGGTCTTATATTAAATATGAGCTATCATATCGGTATCTGCACTCCCACCAGCCGTCCACCTTTGCTTCATAGTCTCTCCACTGCTGACCAGCACAAAGATACCAAGCAAACAAATGTATGTGCGGCATCGTGGACGTTTCCGCACAGAAAGAAAACGCACCCAATTGACTAGGCGGTATCAGCATCTTACAAAGCCCGAAACCTTTCATCATAATCCTCCTCACCCACTTGATCCTCTTCCTCATCGTAATGCCTCTTATCGCCATGATCTTTCTGACCGCTACGGTCATATCGATTATCGCCGGAATGGGTCTGCATCCGCCAGATGGCAGCTAGATCCGAATCGTCTAACCACGCCTTCGGTACCCACTCCGCCCAGATATTCTCTAGTTTCTCGGGGCCACATTCTGCGGCGCCTATAACCTTCCAGGAAGACACAAGGCCCCGGATTGTGCAGGGCCGGTGACGGACGATAGGTGAATGGTGACCTTCTACCATTTTGGCAACGACGAACAGCACAGTTCTCTGAGTAGGACCCAGGAGGGCCTCCTGGAAGTGGATAATGGCGACTGTCCCATCCTTTCTGACGAGAACGTCGTGAGGATGGATATTACTGTGCTTGATATCACACCACCACTAGAGCGCGTTGTCGGCATCAATGAGATATTTAAAGGTGTTAAGCCGCTCAGAATCAGTGGGTAGGGGTGGGCTGGGTTTCTGTTTCACTTCGCGGATGAGTTTCGACATGGGCTGGGCGTTGTCGAACTTCCCGAGGGAGATCATGCGAACCGGCCGGTAACCTTCCTTAGATTGAGGGCAAGAAAGGTCGACAGTCCACGAGCCGTAAAAATTGAGCATGCCTTTGCCAACTTCTGGGTGCTCCCGGGCTGCCTCGTTGATCAAGGAGCAGGCCGCAGATTCAATCGCATAATCCCTATCTGCTCGGGTCGCGCAATCTGTTGATAGGTCTTCCTCCGCCGAGTTGTATACAAAGGTATCGATCAAGAAAATGGGGTAATAGACACTATCGTAAACCTTAGCAGCGTATTTTCTGGAGCCTTGTTCTTCTTTTCTGGGTAGCTGAGCCCTTCCTGTTACGATAATGGGCCGGCTGTATCGGTCATCATCAAGAGGAAGTTTGGTGTCTCTCAGCGCGAGGCTGGAACGCGCTTCGTCGAAATGGTCGCACTTCTAGCTAGAGATATAATAATCTGGGTTGTATTCCTCGTTCTCCGTCTCCATAGTTCTCAAAGTTTGACACCCCGAATGGGCTTGGAGGTTGATGTGGTCTGGTGGAGAGGGTACGGGTGGGCTTTGTGCTGCACCTCTCTTCTCCCTATGTCGAAATTCTATTTCGTCATTACTGCACAGCGGTAACAATGCTAGACAGTGCCAGGGGTTTTAACGGTGGACATGATTGCGATGGTCGAGTCTGTGGGGGGATGTCCTGCTGTATTTGGTTCTCGAAGATATAGTCCAGTAGTTTTGGGAGAAAGTGAAGGGCACGTTGGGTTTAGGTCATGGACAGACCTCTATACGTGCAGCTGTAGAAACGTTAAAGTTTGAAGGAATTTTCCGACTTATGTTTCTTATCTCTTTCAGTAAAGTGTATGCTGTTCTGTTGGGGTCTCTGATTAACACTTTCCCGGTTATTGAACAGCCAGATCCTCATTTCGAGAGAAATCCAATGCTGTTTCTGGAAGACATACTGCCAAAATCTGAGGCAGATTTCTTCCTCATTTCTACATTCATACCCCTAAGGCTTCCAATGAACCTGAAGCATATAAGCGCCGACAGAAAATAAAAATCGAAAATAAAACACGCTGTAGAAAATAAGGTACTTTGGTACATCGAGCTTGTATTTTCAGGCTCTCAAGCGGAATGATGATGAAGCAGTACATTTATCACTCCGATCTTTGAAGCCGAAATCAAGATCATAGGTGTGCTATCGTAAGGAGTGCGTTTTGCGGAAGACTCAGCTGAATGACTGAATCACATTTGGATGTCTGCACGTTTGTGCTGGACTTGGCTCACCACTGCGGCACCAACAAAGCTTACTTGAGGTGCAAACTTGGTCAATTCGTTGGTTGTCCTAGGGAAGAGAGCCCAGGTGGTCAAGACCCGTGTGACGATCCCCTGTCCAGAACCTCTGAAAGGGATACCGGTTGAAGGTGAACTTCTAGATAATGGATCGGTGCAGCTAAACAGTGCACAACAAGATGTCTCAATGTAAACACAAGATACCGTGAATACAAGCTGTGTTGCATACTGCGGAACTATCTACAAGCTATCTAGTTCCTCCGTATATATAGACCTGTGATTCCTATGGACCGTTGGACCGCTCATAGTACGTCGGTCCATCGGTCCCCTCGTGAGTGGTTGTCCTGGACCGTCCTCTATGCACCGGTCCATCGGTCCTCTGATTGGCTATCTACAGGGATCTCTTTCCACTTGTAATACCCTTCTCCCATTGGCCCGTCCATCCATGTCCAAGGTTGCCCCAGTGATCTTTGTTGTGTACCTTTTGGCTACACCGAACCGTTATTCAGAAGCAGCCTTCAACCCAGTATCCCTTTCAGAGGTTTTGATCAGGGGTTCGTCACATTTGCCTCTCCAGACTCATCGACTTCTTATGCGTTTGATAGGACGGCGACACTTGCTGCGCAGTAACGAAGAGCCCACACCCAAAAGAGCCACCAGGGGAACACCAGCAAGATATTGAATGACTAATCATATCCCTACGACAGTTGAACACCCCAATCAAAGAGTGCAGGACCTCGGTTTAACACTAACCCACTAGTTCGAGATCTCTGTGCCAAGCTAGCCGGACCGCATGACAACGCCACGCCTCCTTCGAACCACTGCTGAGGCCATTGCACTGCCACACCATGATATTGCCACCTACACGGGAAGATATGCGTCATCTTCTGATGTCGGATTGAATATACAAAGAATTAGTTGGTCTATAAATATACTCCGTCCCCCACACCCCTTTGGTGGTAAACAAGAAAAAAGAAATATAGGAGAGAAAGAAGATGAAGATCAAAATGTCAAACATCTCGAGAGAATGAAAACATTACGACACGTCCTGAGTAACAGCCAATAGCCATTTTGCACCCTTGCACGGCAGAAGCCCATACATGATATTCCGGTGGCAACCATAACACGTTCTTGTTATTGCAGGTAATCCAGCGCTTGTCTTGTCCTAAACCATACACATAACATACCGGGTTACCCAGCTGATTTGGACTTTCCACCATGGTGGCCGTGGCCGTGGCCGTGGCTATTTGGAAACGCCCGATATTCGTATTAATGTAAGTGCTGGTATGGTCGAACGATAGATGGGTAGTAGGTGAACCAACATTTATCGTCTGGGTACATGTTCCCGATGCCGCATCCCAGATCTTGATAGTGTCGTCGTATGAGCCCGATGCGACGCGCTGGCCGTCCGGCGAGAACGCAACCGACAGGACCGAGTCACCATGGCCCTCTAACGTCTGTGTGCAGGTTCCCGATGCCGCATCCCAGATCTTGATAGTCTTGTCGCCTAAGCCCGATGCGACGCGCTGGCCGTCCGGCGAGAACGCAACCGACCGGACCGAGTCACCATGGCCCTCTAACGTCTGTGTGCAGGTTCCCGATGCCGCATCCCAGATCTTGATAGTCTCGTCGTCTGAGCCCGATGCGACGCGCTGGTTATCAGATGTGTCACGAATGAGAGGCATAAGTAGGTAAAAGGCCAATACCATTGCCAGTCCATCAATCATAAGATGAAGAATAAAGGAAGAAGTGTGGGCTTGCAGCTCCATCTTCTTGCCATACAACCGCGGTTGGAGCTCGCTCCTGCCCACAACCCTACCCTGCATCCTGTGTAATCCTGTCCTCCATCACCAAACCGTGACAAGATGACGTTAAAGTAACTTACTATCTAACCCCGTTAGCCTGTAGGGTCTAGACAAGTCCACTGCTCCATCTGGTCGGTTGTCGACAGCTTGAGAGTTAAAGGCTCAACCTTCCCAACGATATTGCAAACGTCAGCGCATCGACGATCGTCGTTGGGTGTTTTAGGTATACTTGTGGCCTATCCTTTCCGACGCTCTCAGGCCAGAGCCTGAAGGTGGGCTAGCGTAAACCAGCCCGGCCAAGACTGGAACTGGGTCCGCTCTCCAGACTCCCTGCTGCCATTAGTGGCTTAATCACACTGGACTACAGAGGAAGAGAAACTCGCACGGAAAATCAACTGGGTCGCAAGCTTTACCGGGATCGGCTGCCGCAACTGGGCCGCAGAAATGGAGCTTGCAGCCTGCTAAGATATGTTGTCGGCAGGCCAGTTGATCAGACCCTTCCGGGTAATTGGAAGCAATAACCCAAGGGCTCTTGAGATCTTTGAACTGCGAGGTACGGCTTTGTGTTGCGGCACCGAAAGGAAGGCAAGTATAGGGAACTACGCCCTGCAAGCTAGTGTGGTAAACCAGTATAATATACCTTGACTTGTTGGCTTTGACTTTGAATTGAGCTTGACTTGACTTGACTTGACTTGACTTGACTTGACTTGACTTGACTTGACTTGACTTGACTTGACTTGACTTGACTTGACTTGACTTGACTTGA